>LAPY01000683.1:107588-119662 GCA_000970635.1 Eragrostis tef
CGACCAGCGGTGGGCGGTGAGGAGGGGGCCGAGGGCGAACGGCGAGCCGGTCCGGGTCGAGAGGATGATCTACACGGCCATCGACACGTTCTACCTGACGGACGAGCAGCTGCGGGACTCGCCGTCGCGGAAGGATGGGATCGACGAGGCCACCGAGACCGCGCTCCGCGTCTACGGCTGCGACCTCATCCAGGAGAGCGGCATCCTCCTTAGGCTGTATCCTTTCCCCGCTGCGCCTTTAGCTCCCCGCCCTCAATTACTTCTTCCCTCTGTGGAAATCCGGTGGTCGGTAGGGCTCTCTGGGTGGTCCTAGGGTTTGGTGATTAGCTTCTGTTACACGACCTCCTTTCAACTGAGCTAGTTCAAGTGTAGTTTCTTGTGTTATTAGATTTCATTCAGGGATAGTTTGATTGGTTTCGCTGGAGGATTGGGACCTTTATTTTCCATTGTCTGATGCTAAGGTTAGCCTAATAAAATGGTAACTGTTGTCCTGTTCAATTGTTGCATGCCTTCCAGTTCGGCATGTTGTGTGGGGAGTTGGACACAAATTTAGGTTGCAATGCTATTGTTTTAGGTTCCAAATTGGACCTTTATGTGGAAGAAAATTATCGCAGGTTAGTTGTGCATTAGAACCTAATCTGCTTATGAGTTTCGTGAAATTGTTTATGAGATTTGAGGTTCCGCAGTAAATGAAATGTTTATTTGCATTACTGCATCTTATTAATATGGTGGGATTATGAGGAAAATCAACTTGATTTGAGGTTTGTAGTTGCAAAGGACGTCATTTAGTGCTTAATTATCCAAACTGGATTTTAATATGGACCGTAATGTGCTTGTTGGTCAATGGAAATTCTTTTGGTCCACTGTTAGACTTAGCATTACTCTGTACTTCGTTGATACACCATCTTAGTTTCTGGTAACCATAAAAGTGAGAAATAATAAAAAAAGATTGAATAATATGGTGACTTGTTCCATCTTAAACTATAATAGCACGACACAAAGAAATATAGGTTATCGTTACGATTCTTCGTAATATTCACTTGCTTCAGTGTTAACCTATAAATATTTACTATGTAATAGGGAGGTTTCAGTTTTACATCATTTTCTGTGTGCTTGAATATAGGTTGTCCTTTTCCTTCTAAACTTAGTTTGCTATGCCTATATTACATCTATATACTTTATGGATTCCTTGACTAACCAAAGACCACAAGCAGTGATGGCCACAGCGCAAGTATTGTTCCATCGTTTTTACTGCAAGAAGTCGTTTGTTCGATTTAGTGTTAAGGTAAATACCTTTATATTCAGTTACCCTGATAGAGCCATTGATAGATTTTCTGTATTGAATTAATGGGTTAGTCTGTTTGCGCTTGCAGAGAGTTGCTGCTAGTTGTGTTTGGTTGGCAGGGAAGTTGGAGGAAAGTCCAAGAAAATCAAAGCATATTATCCTTGTCTTCCATAGAATGGAATGTAGGAGGGAAAACTTGCCAATTGAACAGTTAGATGTTTTTTCGAAGGTATAATTTGTTTTAACTGACTTAATTCAACTTCTTTTTTTTTAATCTTAATCATCTGTTTTATGTGTGATATTTATAGAAGGAATAAGCTAGAATCATCATGAATTTTGTTTTTTTTCCCAATGATGTACCCTATAGTTTTGTTGATTACTTTGTTTTGAAGAAAATTGATGTTGACTTTATGGATAGTTTTACGAACTCAAGCTGTATCTTTAATCTTTGTTACAGAAATACTCGGATCTGAGGCATGATCTGATTAGGACAGAACGACATCTGTTGAAGGAGATGGGATTTATTTGCCATGTTGAACACCCCCATAAGTTCATATCAAACTACCTCGCAACACTTGAAGCCCCTGAGCTGACACAAGTGGCCTGGAACCTTGCCAATGATAGGTACATCGTATGATCCCACATTATCTATCTTATTGTTGTAAAAGTTATTGTTCCACATATCGGTTATCTTGGGATCTGCTTATTGCCTTTTGTTCTGTATGGAGGAGGTAATATTTTCACATGTTTCGTTGGTTTGTGACTTTGTTACACTATACCACCATGAAATTGGAGTAGTGCAGCACTGAAATATTTCTTTCACACTCCCCAGTTCCAACTAGATTTCGTGCTGGCACAACAGGTGTTTCCTTGAAATGCTATGTTTCTGATAACCATATTCTCCAGGAATCTTCTGTGCATGTCTTGGCAAGTGTGACTATCTGTTATTTTATTCTTTGCAAAGCTGTTAAGGTTATGAGTAACGATTTCAGTTCTATAACTACATCATTGCCATCAACTTGTTGTGTTGACATCGATTTTTCTATCCAAATTGTGGATGTTGGCTATAGCGAGTATTGGTGGTCCTTTTATTTGTTCTTCATTTGTGGGATGGGAAACCGTAGGAATAGGAGAACACCACAAAGTTATCAACAGAAACAACTGTACAAAAGATAAAGTGGTAAATGGAAAATAAAGTAGAGAAACAAGATAAGTTTATTAATGCTTTATAAAGGCTAAGGCAATGTGGTTAGTGGGTGGCGTCTAGCACAAAGGCGCCGATTAAGCATGCTAGGTGTCTGCCTAAGCATCTAGGCTGCAATTAGGACTGATGTTTGAATAAACAGTGGCCACTGTTTGCCTTTTCAGGATGATGTAAACAACAGCTAGACATTGGAATAATAAGATTTCAAACAAAAAAAAAGGCTTAAAGACTACAGGGCCTTTGTCGAAATGCCTCCGGACTGCACCTTTGTATGGATCTGCAATTTTGTTTTGTTCATGGCACATTTTCTCCTTAAACGTAGATTCACAGCCCTTTTGGGCTTTTGAATCAAAGTCTCATATATAGGCTTGTGAACATTTTCATCTCAGCAAATGGGATTGCTATACTGCTTTTTGCAGTTAAATTTGTAGTTATACTGACATCTTTGCTCTATTTTGTACATCAGCCTGCGGACAACTCTGTGTGTACGATTCAAGAGTGAAGTAGTAGCATGCGGAGTTGTGTATGCTGCTGCTAGAAGACACCGGGTTCCCCTCCCTGAAGATCCTCCCTGGTGGACTGTCTTTGATGCTGATGAGGCAGGAATTCAGGAAGTTTGCAGAGTTCTTGCTCACCTTTACAGTCTCCCCAAGGCACAATACATACCAGTGTATAAAGCTGATGATTCCTTCACTATTAGGAGGGCCCCTGATACACTGGCTTCAAAGGTTAATAGAGACTTCTGATACCACTCAAAATGATTGGACTCACGGAGTTTATATCTTGGAAAATCTCACTGACAGTTTTTGGACTTATCTGCAGGAAACTCCAGCAAGTGCTGTTGCTAGCGATAAGGGTACCCCAATACCCGTAGGTTCTAGCCAGGAAAAGGATTCAGTTACTAAGGCTGGATCGAACAAAGTGAAGGAAAAAACTGACAATGAAGATAAGCCGCTGCCTGCTGAACTCAATGGAAAAGCAGACTCAGCAGTGAACGCAAAGGGTGAAAAAAGAGAGTCCAGTGTTGAACGGAGCCGAGAAAGAGAAAGAGATAGATCAAGGGGACGGGATCGTGACAGCAGGGGAAGGGATTCTGATCGTGAGAGCAGGGGCCGTGACTCTGATCGCGAGAGGGACCGAAGACACCGATCTGGGGACAAAAGTTCAGGTATTGCCGCCATGGGCCTTCCGGGGTTTTGGTTTCCTTGTTTGAAGCATATGCTATATCATTCTCTTACAACATGATGTCTCTCCAATGCAGGGTATTCAGACAAGGAGAAATCAAGGCGCCACTCATCACGAGGTATATTTGCACAGCGAACTCCCTTGATGGCCGTATTTTGTTTTACTGAGCATTTCCGTTTCTTACGTATTTTGTTATATTTTCAGACCGCGGTGACTACTATAGTTCCCATTCATCTCGTGAAAAGGACCGGCACAGGCACCGTTGATCTATCTGGGCTTACGTGGTGAACGCAAAGGGTGAAAAAAGAGAGTCCAGTGTTGAACGGAGCCGAGAAAGAGAAAGAGATAGATCAAGGGGACGGGATCGTGACAGCAGGGGAAGGGATTCTGATCGTGAGAGCAGGGGCCGTGACTCTGATCGCGAGAGGGACCGAAGACACCGATCTGGGGACAAAAGTTCAGGTATTGCCGCCATGAGCCTTCCAGGGTTTTGGTTTCCTTGTTTGAAGCATGCTACATCATTCTCTTACGACATGATGTCTCTCCAATGCAGGGTATTCAGACAAGGAGAAATCAAGGCGCCACTCATCACGAGGTATATTTGCACAGCGAACTCCCTTGATGGCCGTATTTTGTTTTACTGAGCATTTCCGTTTCTTACGTATTTTGTTATATTTTCAGACCGCGGTGACTACTATAGTTCCCATTCATCTCGTGAAAAGGACCGGCACAGGCACCGTTGATCTATCTGGGCTTACGGGCGTTTTTGTGCAAGGCCAGGTGCATGGAGGGCACTAAAGCTGCTGCGCCTAAGTATGAGAGTAATATGTAATGGGGTTGTCATCGTTTGTCTCAGCCTGTACATGGGTACAGCATCCAGGCCTGGTTTCCCTTGTCTCTACTTTTGCTACGGAATTTTGAAATGCCCAAGATATATTTTTATCACTGAAGGTTGTGTTCGCCTTGATATTTTTTGGTACTTATTGTGACGGTTAGAGACCAGTATCTGACGTACGCTTGTGCTTCATCGTGTCACCGTGTCATTGTAACTTTGTGGAATATGATTATGTTTACTTTCTTGACGTGCCACCGTTTGCTGCGTTCTGCGGCTCGTGGGGTGTGTCAAAATTAGGAGCACCAGGAGTAATATTATTGTAATAATCAATCGTTTACACCATTATAGCCCCTTATATTATAACCGTTCACCCTTTTTTCTTAGTCGAGAAATGATTTGTGGCACCGAATGGAATCGAATCTTTTCGGAGCGCATAAACTGGCGTGCCATGCCGATAGGGAACGGACGGGTGTCACAGCGCGGCGCTTCACCACCACCACCGTCGCAACCGCCACACAGATCGGAAAAAAAAAGGGAGAAAAAAAGTGATCGCCCCACTCCTCCCCGTTGCCCGAAATAACCGGCAGCGCCACTCTCTCCTCCCCTTCCTTCCCCGGCCGCGCCCCGCCTCACCCCGTCGTCTTCCTCCGCCTCCACGGCCCCCAATCCAGATCGGGCCGTACTTGGGATCGACTTCTCCCGTCGTCGGTAAGTAATCCCCTGCCTGGCCTACTTGGATGCGTGCTTCGTTTTTATTCCTTCTTCATTTGCTACACGCGCTCGAATCCGAATGTCTAGTTCTCGTCAAGTTTGCCGCGGATGTATTTGCCGCTCGTCGGAGTTCTAATACCATTATGTTCTCCTAAAATTTTGGGGTGGTTGCAATTCAGCCCCACCCCTGCCGTGGCGCTCTGCCCTGCGATTTCAACCCGTCGGCGTTTCGTATGGCCGTGCTCTGCCGTGCAATTCAGCCCGTTCACGGAGCCTGTGCCCTGCGCGCGAAATCTAGATCAATGTGTAGGGTTGCCAGCAAAGTCGGGGTTCCGGGTCATTCCGAGAATTTCGTAATTTTCTTTCCCTTGTCCATTTGGCATTCGTTGTCCTTTTTGCCATTTAAACTTTAGTCAGTTGGCTCGAGCCCATCAAATTAACCGAACACAGGGCTATGCGTTTTTTTTTATGATCAGTGATTTTTTTTTCTCGATTACAAATTTGCTTGTAACTTGTGATACTAGATTGGTGGGCTTTGTAATCTATAGCGTCCTAATGTGATGTCACTAAGCATGATCTTTGATTAGTTTTTTGGATAAAGCAGAGTATAATATTTTATCTTCAAACAAGTGTCTCAAGAAAATTTGAAAAAGATACAGTATGCAAGCTGACAGTGGAACTCAATTGAGGTGTTGAAAATTTGAAATCATGACAAGGTTCCACTTGCTGTCTGGGGCCACAGTTATTTGTGAACGTTATCAGTTCACAGTTTGGCACTTGATGCCAATGCCATAAATACAATTCAGAACTACTGCTTCATCGTCTTTGACCCAAAATCTTGGCTCCAAAACTTCATGTTCATCTTCCTTGCAGGTTGCTAAAATGGATAAGCTCAATGGTTCTGCGCGCCTGATGATTGTTTCAGATCTTGACCATACAATGGTGTGTGTCTTTTCTCTGTTGCCGTGAGCTTACTATGGGTTTTCTCTGTTGCCTTTTAATTTTCATTCATTCTGGACATCTAAACCTTGCAGGTTGATCATCATGACGAGGAGAACTTGTCCTTGCTTAGGTTCGCTGCCCTGTGGGAGTCTGTTTACTGTCAGGATTCTCTTCTCGTCTTCTCGACTGGACGATCGCCTACTCTCTATAAGGAACTGAGGAAAGAGAAGCCTATGCTGACTCCAGACATCACTATCATGTCTGTGGGCACTGAGATAACATATGGTGAGGACATGGTTCCTGATGAAGGCTGGGAAGAATATCTGAACAATAAGTGGGACAGGAAGATCGTTGTAGAGGAAACTGCGAGCTTTTCTGAGCTTAAGCTTCAGGTATGTTCTATTACATGCATGATTGCTACCTTTATCTGTATTCATTTTTTTTTTTTGTGAATTAACACCTGTGTGTGGATGGGTACAGCCCGAGACAGAACAGCGTCCTCATAAGGTCAGTTTTTTTGTTGACAAAAAGAATGCTCAGGAAGTGATAAAGTCTCTTTCTGAGAAGTTGGAGAAACGTGGGGTGAGGCAGTATGCGTCTTTTGTTCTAATGTTTCTATTTCCATTCAATTTTTGGAATTTCTTCTGTTTATGTTTTTCTTCAATATTCTGATTGGCTTCTTGTTTCTTGTTGACAGATAGATGCAAAAATAATATACAGTGGAGGCCAGGACCTTGATGTATTAGCTCAGGGAGCTGGAAAAGGTCAGGCGCTCGCATATTTGCTGAAGAAGTTAAACTCATGTGGAAAGCCACCCAACAATACTCTTGTTTGCGGTGACTCTGGTAATGATGCAGAACTATTCAGTATCCCTGGTGTACATGGTGTCATGGTCAGTATACAACACATTAAATGAAGTATCTAGGAAAGTTCATTCCTGAATGTATGAATTTACTGAACTCCGATGTTTGAAATATTTAGGTCAGCAATGCCCAAGAGGAACTACTTCAGTGGTATGCAGACAATGCGAAGGATAATCCTAAGATTATTCATGCACCTGAGAGGTGTGCAGCTGGTTTCATGCAACTGAGAGGTGTGCAGCTGGTATCATACAAGCTATTGGGCACTTCAAGCTAGGACCTAACGTTTCTCCAAGAGATGTGGAGTTCCCTTATGCAAAGGATTCCTCGTTCAAGCCTACAGATGCTGTTGTCAAGTTCTATGTTCTTTATGAGAAGTGGCGCAGGGCTGAGGTTTCAAAGTCTGATTCAGTTATCCAGTACTTTAAAAACATCACTGTAAGTACATAACTTCCTTGTTTTATAACTATTCTCATTATTCCACTAAAAAAGCCTATTCCCTCTGTTTTTAAGCTCTCTCCTGTCAGTTAATTTATGTGTCTGAGCTAATATATTCTTGTGTTCTTCCCCTTTCATTTATAGTATCTTAAAACATTCAAGAACTTAGAGAGATTGTTGAAAAACGCTCATAGTTATGCGTTTTATATTATTTTGTCGAGCTTTTAAACTAATTCTGTATTTATTGTGTATGCTAGCACCCGAATGGAGTTGTAATTCGTCCTTCTGGGCTTGAATGTTCGCTCCATGCATCTATTGATGCATTGGGATCATGTTATGGTGACAAACAAGGGAAGAAATACCGAGCATGGGTGGACAGACTTGTTATCACACAGACTGGTTCAGACAGTTGGGTGGTGAGATTCGACTTATGGGAATCAGAAGGTGAGAACAAAGTAGCTACTTATTCTACTGTACTTCAAGTCACATTTATTTCCCTTCTGTTCCTGTTCAATCAGAAGTTTGCTTTGCACTATTTCGTATAGATTGCACTTTGTATAGCTTATTTATTCTGCTATATGTTATAGGTTACAGTTTGTAGTTTCTCTTCATGACCATATCACAAGAGAATCCCTTTACTCAATATGTTAAGTTGTAAGACCCTATTCGTAGTTTATGAAAGTTATAAATGTTAATGGAATAGGTAATAGGCGCTTTAATTTTTCGTTCAATGGTCGTATGTTTCTTGCCATAACTAATGTTTCATAGAGAAGGATAAAGTACAAATCTAAATATGATGACGGATGGTTGTATGCCCTTTTTTTTCTGCTATATGTAGTCAGAAATTGTTGAGTCTTGACAATGTATCATTATTTTGCATGGAGTCCCTTACTAGATAGGTAAGCACCAAGGATTAGCTGGTGAAAAATTATCATAGATTCATAAGGTGCTTTTTCAATAGCACGCTCCATAGTCAGAAGTGTGTGTTGATTATTCATCAGCCATGCCCTTGTTCTTTTCTCAAATATTAAATGGTTCATCTAGTCAGGGAAGGACAACCAGAAACCACAGTTGGTACTCTGTTTACATGATGGTACTTGGTAGTAAAATAGGACGAAAAGCATATTATATCCTGTATGATGGGGTTATCATACTGAACGGGTTTTGGATTCTTGCTGCAGCATTTTTTCTTTTTGTAATGTTGATAGTTTCTAGTTAATACGAACATTTAGTAGAGAATGGAGATATCCATTTTAGTGAATTAGCTGTTTGCATTGTTCTCTAGTTATTTTAAAGAAAGTATTCACTTAGTAATCGCTCATAACCTTGAAGATTAGTTCCTCATATTGACATGAATTTATGAAATCCGTTGTTGTATCACCTAATGACAAGGTCTGGACCACATGCTAGCAAGACAGTGAGTGACATACAGGGGATAAGCCAAAATTTAGTGATGATTCCCCACCATGCTTTTAAGTACAGAGTTTTGTTGAAGGTGAACTGTTTTTTTTTTTAATTCCTCTCCTCATAAGTAGCATGAATAAATCGGCAATAGCTTCGAGTAGTATACCATATAACTTAAGAATGTAAATATCCAGCTACATTGCTCAATGCGTTTTTAATGCCACATATCATTTCATCTAGGAGACTAAATGTGTTGCGGAGTTCCCATGGTAAGAGCTGGGGAAGGCACGTGCAACTGCCCTGCCCAAAATAGATCACCATTGGTCATTAACTCTGATTTAGATTGAAACCTGAATATCTTATGGTTTTGTTCGTATGCATCCGATGCCATGTGATGTATCAGTTATATTAGCGTGCCTTGCCTACTTCTGTCAAATGTAGGACAGCACAGATGTAAAGGTAGGGGATAATTAGGCCTTATGCTTTGCCTAGAGCTTGAGAGATATTGGGGGATTGGGAGAATTGTTCTTCATTGATTGATTGATTGCTTGATTGATCGATTCATAATGACTGCCATACCTCTCTTTATATAGAGGGAGAGTCGGCCCTAATCCTAACGAACTAATCTTATCCCTAATTAACCTAACTTGAGGGCTAAGAAAGGGCGGCGCTACAGTACCCGCGCCGCTACAATACCTTGGGCTGCTACAGGACAAAGGCCCAAAGGCCAGCCCATAACAACAGATCCTGAGGATATAGTTTCAACTGATTGTTTTCCTTATGTTTCTCCTGCCAATAACTCTAGTTTGCTTTATGTTTCTCCTGTCTACAATTCTAGTTTCCTTTATGTGTCTCCTGTCTACAATTTCATTTCTCTTAATTGGAAATTGATTCTCACACCAACGTTTCCTTCGCATCTCCTTTTAGGTGATGTGCGCGTGTGCACTCTGTCAAGTCTTGCGTTGAATCTGAAGGTAAATCAGATTTCCCCCTCCCAAAATACTTCTCTACTTACTTTCAAACTGCATATACATTCACAAAAAGGCCATACTAACAGTGGTATATCCATGTTCCTTTTGTTTCTCTTATGCCAGCCTGAAACTCCTGAGGGCTTCGTGCTAACACACATCCACAAGACATGGCTCAATGGATACTCATCAGGTGTCGAGCAAGCATCTAAGCTGTAAACTGATTTACCGCCCCCGAGCTCACATGAACGGAATTTTCTTGAGAATAGAATAATGTACCTATCATATTGTTATTTTGTTGAAAAAAATCACACTGGAGGATGTCCAGGGAGGATTTAATGCCTACTATATGTAAGAAGGGTTCCATTTCTTTATACTATCGAGAAGATAAAGTGATTCATCTCTGTATATACTAATTTATTGAATAATGCAGTGATATTACGCTGACGGCTGACTTACGTTGAACCATGTCATGGTTAATAGTGTTACCGCCGTTGGTACAAGCATTGTGTGCTTGATAGCGACTTAGCAAGTCACTTCGCAACTTTCATCTTGATATGCTGAGCTACGTAACTACTTTCTCTGTTTAAATATAACAAAGTTGATTTTTATTGGCGAATAAAGTTGCATTATTATATCAACTAGAAGCATGTTGTAAATGTTTGCTTTAAGAAATTCAATTTTATGTTATCAAACAATTTTTTTTAAAGGCACGCAGGAAGCATCTCCGTAGCAAGACAAACGAGTGAGGCTCGACGTACTTCTAGATTCTACTAAAAAACAGAGGAAGCATCTCTAGCGAGACGAGGATCCAGATACTCCATGTTTCTATCAACAGGCTTCTCCCAGCATGCCCTGAAAAAGATGGAAGCTACACTCCTAAAAAAAATTGAAGCAAACTCTACAGAGAAAGGTAAGCAGTGAGGTCGATAACAAGTTTTTTCTGAAAGCAAAAATGAATAAGTTGTTCGAACTTTTGGAACTAAGAATCAATGCTCGGCATGATGAGTGAGCATTTGTGATCAGAAAAGGCATACACAAGTCATGATGGATTCATGCTAAATTCATGAACAGTTGCTGAAAGCCGTGTTGTAAGAGGTTTGGTTAGTAGTCGAGCTGCCACTTGCAGCTTACGCTTTTTAGTTTGTAGCGTCTTTAAGGTACAAAGCTTTTGTTCTTCAAAGTCCTCGCCCACTCGCTTAGATCTTGCTTATGGGCAAAAGTACACCAGCGTGCGTGGACAACCGCCTGCTGGAATCAGAAGATTTCCTAGTTAAGCCATTTGTATGGATGGTCCATGTGAACTTTGATAATAAAGCCAACCTGCCAGTGTAGCAACTTCGAATCACAGAGTGGAAGCTTATTACGGATAGTTGTCTCAGTTATTAACAGTACTGTAGTGAACAACCAGTGTAGCAACTTCGAATCACAGAGTGGAAGCTTATTACGGATAGTTGTCTCAGTTATTAACAGTACTGTAGTGAACAACCAGTGTAGCAACTTCGAATCACAGAGTGGAAGCTTATTACGGATAGTTGTCTCAGTTATTAACAGTACTGTCGCGAACAAAGACTTTGCGAGGTTTGTTACTGCTCATAGGTTGAATTATGTTTTACGGCCGTAATTTGTACTACCAGGAGGCCTTGCAGTTGCTTTTGTGTTGTAATCGCTGGGATCGGTTTAAAAGAGAGAGAAGAAAAGAAACAAGTAAATCTTACAAGAGTGTTTGAGAGGGGCTTGAACCCTTGAATTTTGACCCTTTTTCATGGATGCCAAAATTCATGTGTGTTAAGCTTTGGCAACGGGTAGTTGGTTGACACTGTTACTGTTAACTTAAACAGAAACTCCTGGTAGTCTTACAGATTGTAAGATAACTGTGTCATATTTTCATTCAAACCGGTAATCTTACAGATTCTCAACCCGAGAACACAAGATAATATAAAATTAAATATCTCAAAGTTCCCGAGAACATATGATCAGTACTGCAGTCGAGCAAAATCAGGGAAGAGAACAGAAGTGCAATTAGATTGAGCCTTCAGCCTTCCGTTGTTTTGCTAGTATCCATGAGCAATGCAAGCCTCCCAGAAGAGCCTGTCGCCCTCGGCGTCCCTGGCTTCCTCCTCCTCCGTCGCCGACATCAACGACGGCGGCGGGCAGGTGCCTTCGGCGCCGACCACCACCACGGCCGCGTTCTCCACCATCCAGCACTCCCAGGACACGAGCCTGCTGCTGTTCCCGGCGA
>LAPY01000683.1:127246-140744 GCA_000970635.1 Eragrostis tef
TCTCTCTCTCTCTCTCTCTCTCTCTCTCTCTCTCTCTCTCTCTCTCTCTCTCTCTCTCTCTCTCTCTCTCTCTCTCTCTCTCTCTCTCTCTCTCTCTCTCTCTCTCTCTCTCTCTCTCTCTCTCTCTCTCTCTCTCTCTCTCTCTCTCTCTCTCTCTCTCTCTCTCTCTCTCTCTCTCTCTCTCTCTCTCTCTCTCTCTCTCTCTCTCTCTCTCTCTCTCTCTCTCTCTCTCTCTCTCTCTCTCTCTCTCTCTCTCTCTCTCTCTCTCTCTCTCTCTCTCTCTCGACCGAACAGAAAGGAGCCCCCTACTGCATTGAAAAGAATATTTACAAGGTGTACAAAGGCCTTAATCCCAAAGAAAAACCCCAAGTCAAAAGCTTTGTTTCCTCGTCTGATTCCCATTACGACATATGGGAAGAAGGGAAACACTGTAGATTAGCATGTAGTCGAGCAGATCGTGGCCATGGAAAATTTTTCCATCCACTGGGTGAACTATATATGTAGCTATAGGGTTTGTGAAGTTGTACAGATTTCATCCTTTCCCCATCCGTACTTACAGGCTTACAGCAGTTACAGGATATGCCGTCACAACGTATCGATAAATTCTCAAGATGGCTGCATTACATGTTTAATAATAAGATCGAATGACAAATTTATCTGAAGACAATTTCAGGAGAATTTGCTAAGAAAGGAATTCTCAAGAATAATTTATTTTAGAAACGTGAGTGCAAAAATCCAAGTTGTGCACAAGGAATCGGATATTTTGGTTAAGAGGTCAGCTCATTTGATCGAGCCAAAAGAGATAGGGTCAAAATTAATAAGAAAGGATTTATAAATATTGTTTGGTAGTGTGGTTGGTAGAGACACGAGTAATATTGCTAAAGAAAAAACTCAATAATCTGTTAATTTTTGAAAACCTCATAGATGTTGTTGGAGTTTGCGCATAAGTAATTGGCTATTTTTTGAGAAAAGTGAATATGTATTAAAACCAATATTCGAGCCAGTAATTGGCTATTTTGGTTGAGGAGTTGGTCTATTTAATCTAGCCGTGGGATCTTCGCTGGAATGAAGCCAGGCTGCAGCATCTTTGCGAAGTTAACTAGCTGCGCAAGATTTTGACTTGCACCTGCTGCAAGGTTTTCTAATTCCCACCAACCTTCTAGACGAACACACACAAGCGGCTAACGCCCGCATGCGCATGCTAACGCCTCTCTGCCCGCACACCCAAATTTAGAATATTTTTGTCCTAATTACGCAACCCAACCGGATTAGAAAACCAGCGCGCGCTAACGCGAAGCGGTGCGGAGCTGAGCCCACTACTGAAGAAAAGCAAATCGATCACGCCAGACTCAGACCCAACTCAGGCAGCAAAAGAAGCAAGGATCTGTCGATCTACTTTCATGAAAAAGCAAATCCTTTGGAAAATAAAAGGAACGTGAAGCAATCCAAATGAAAACCATCTGCACTGGTCAATGCTATCATACATCTGAGGGGAAAAGCCTATTAACAAGCAGGATTTTGCATCTGTTGTTGCATCACCACAAATTCACTATTGATCAGACATGTAGTTCGGGCATCATAGAATTTTCAGTGCACATATTCACATAGCAGTTATCCCCTTACGCACTAGAAAAAGCATTTCTGAACTAGCTAAATAGAACCATGGTAGTCAGAAACAACCTGCACAAAAAATTGCCTGCTGAAGTCTAACTACCGGGTTCCTCCTGCATGTATTTGTTGAATTCGAAAAATAAAGATTGTATGGGCTCCCCTTCATACACTAAGTATATACATGAACCTACACAAAATTGCTTCAAAGACCAAAATCCACTTGCTCCAGCATATATGCATCGTACATTGATGTACAAAAATATCAGAATCCTGAAATAGTATGACAACAAACATGAGAAAACGATTGTATAACACTGAGATGACCATATTCTGAACATACATAGCAATGAATTTATACAACATTTCTTAATATTTTTCATAAGACTTTTTTCAGTGACCATTATGAAAAGCATTTCTTAATATTTTATACATTAGTTTTACTATATACCAACATGCATTTTACTGCTCATAGAAGCAAGTTTAAGATATGCCATATTTCAGTCCACATTGGCACACATCATAGAAAGCAAGAAGCAATTATGTTACATGTCAAAAGCGCATCTTGTATCTATAAAAAGCAAATCTGGTATATGTAAGATGGTAGTATATCAGTAAAAGGTAAAAATTGACTGGTAATGCTGTACTAGAAACTACATGTGAACTATTTTTTATTGTGATCAACAAACAAATATGAAGTAATCTTAGGATTGCAATGCCCTAACTAAAAGCCTCCAGAAAATATGTTTGACTTAAACTTGCTTTTGGTTTTCACTAAAGGTACTTATATATAGAATTACTTTAGAAATGCTAAAACCTGCTTTTATACGTGTGCAGCTTACAGAAAAAATGCTTGACTTAAACTTGCTTTCAGTTATCACTAAAAGTACTCTTTAATATATATAGAATTACTGTTAAAAATGCTAAAACCTACTTTTAATGGACTTAAACCTCATTTTCACTGATATCTAAAATTCTTAACAATATATTTTTAAATTCAAGTTATTCTGGTTCAAAACAATATGAAAATCTAAACATATATTGTGTTTAGCTATGGACTGACTAAATCTTCCTTTTAATGGTATCTAAATTTTGTACTCGCTTCTAACGACCTTAACTGATGAAATCGCAAATGATCGAAAAATGCTTCTGCAGTGCATATTATTTGAAAACAAGTTACATATCTGAACCCAACATTTCAAAAGCAGACGGTGACGAGCAATCTTGCTATTAGAATTAACTAATTTGTTGCACAAGATCCTACAGATTCAGGATTGCCTAAATTGTTTGAATTGAGGCTTTCACTAGTAGAAACACACATAAATGACAGAAATGAACTAGACAAGTGGAACCTAGTTATTTCAAAGTGTGTTCCTTGTTCTGAAAACAGATCAACAATTAGATAGGACAGGACATGCTTAGACAAGTTACGACAAAAGCAAGTAAACACAAAACCAAACACAAATTAGTGGTAAGTTTGCGCAAATTAGATGATTTTGAGAAGCAATGGGGATGAGTGGAAATAGATAAGGATAAATTTCAGTGAGTCAATTATTTCTTTATGACATCAAAAACAGGACTGCATAAAGACGCTTAAACTTGTGGATAAAAAGGCTTATCTTTACTGCCAAAACTACTTATGAGTTACCAACAAAATGTTTTCTCAATATTTGACATACACATGGCTACTATGACATCAAAATAAATTAAATGTACTCACCAACCTAACCTCCCTGACTCTCACAAACTATTCAAGTTCCTAAAAGAGTATAAGATCTACTTATTAGGAAAAATGCATTCTAAACAAGATAATTGGAACCTAGTTATTTCTGCTAGTGGTGGGTGAGTTGCTCAACACCTTTCAAAGGTGTTCCTTGTTCTCAAAGCCGGGCAACAATTAAAAGCACTAAGAAAAGACCTCACAACAACTCTAAGCTGCAGTATTCATTTTATATGATTCTTAGAATAGAAATTGCTGATTGCATACATCTCAAACTCCACTAATGTGCTGTTAAGTTTAACTCCTGATCTGACAGACAGAATCATATAAAATTGCAATATTGTTTGTTCCAGAAACTTTTTACACAACTAAAACATTCCCTAGCCGGAGGATTCAGCACCTTCTCAGGTTCTCAGCAAAGCAAGATATAAGAAAACATAGGAGAACAGCCGGAAGTTGTACTAATGCCAGTGCGGAGCTTAACATCGATCCCCTAAGCACCCAAGTCACAAACTCTTATACTCCCTATGTAAAGCCACCATTAGCATCCAAATCAGAATTTCTCAAACCCAGTCGTAGGAATTGCACAAAATAAGTTCCATGACATGTTAACGAAGAGAGGAATAGAGTAAGGAGACCTTACAGTTGAGAATTGATGTTGTCGACGACCTGCAGATCTACTCAATGTTGATGGTTCGTGCCAGGGAGGCCTGCACGGAGCCGGCAACTCCATCTGCACGGTGGTGGGCCTAATTACGCTAGAATGCGATGACGACTAGGCACACCCCTGCACCGACGCCATGGCGAACCCTAGGTCACTGGCTAGCGGCGCCGCACCCCTTGATCTGACTGGTTGAGTCAGATGTGGTCGAGCAGACCAGTCCTCTGATCCTTTCAGCACCGAGCGTGCTGCTGACGGATGAAACTCAAAATCAAAATCAAAATCGATTTGGGATGGGGTGCAGAGGGAAATATAAATCGCTGAACCCACCTTCCCTCCCCAAAACTAGATCGAGCATTTGCGCCGCCACCGCTCCTCGTCGGAGGGCTCGCACACCAGTCCGCTCACCAGAGGGAGGAGGGACCCGCCTTGCGCCACTACCTCGCTTACGCGAGGAAGGACCCCTCGCACTGCCACCCCGTGCGGAGGGAGAACAGACCCCACATCGCGCCGCCGACCCGCTCGCCAGAGGGAGGCCGGACCAGCCTCGCGCCACCGCCCCGCTCGCCGGAGGAAGGAAGGACCCGCCCCACACGTGCCGCCTCGCGCGCCAGAGGAGGAGGCGCCGCCGCCGAGAGAGACAGACGACGGAATGGGAAATGAGTTGGTGTGGGTCCCACAACGTCTTGGTACATCTCCCGTGTGAACGCGGAGACGCGCTGTTATCTCCTCTGACCGATGGATGCGCATCGGATGGCTGGGTCTGCGTGCGGGCGAGCGGACACGAGCACACACGTTCGTAATAAAGTCTTTAGAAAAATCATTTTCATGTCCCATCTTAATCTTACGAAAACGGGGCCTATTGACCACCGGAGACAGCAGAGTGGCATTGTTGTCTCATGGTTTTACTTGTTCCATGTCAAACTAACGTCTAATGGGCCATTTGAGTTTATTACCAGGTATCTACGGATATCCGCCACCACTTGGTTCAACGCTAAATTTAGAGTGCCTTAAGCGTCAAGCCTTCAAAAATCAGCCACTGGCGCATGAATTGCTCACAAAAATTTCATACTTCTCCTGCCTCTAGCTGTATGCCTATGCGCTGTCGCCAAAATTAATTTGCCGATGATTCGGCAATAAGTAAAACAGCCCTCCAGACAAAACAAGAAAACAAGATCGAAATTATGAGAGGAATACATTGACTAATTAACATATTGATTGTCTAAAGTTTACACAAAAAAACATAACGCCTGATTTATTACATATCTGCTCTAAAATATAAACGTACACCAGTACTGTGTCCAACATAACACTTTGATTATTAATATATATGTATATATAAATAACATGATACATTAAATACAAATGCTATATATTAAGAAATTATATTAACAATTATTCACATGACCTTAAAATTGTCTATATTTGATCAGTCTGTATCAAATTAAGTTAAAAGTTGTTGATTTGAATAAATCAAAAGGAGTTATATAATTGGGATTGAGGCAGTAGGTTCTTACATCTAAATGTATAATACCTTTTTTTGCGAGTGATTTAAATGTATAATACCACTAATTAAAGCGGCCGCACTATGGGAATTATTGAAAGGAAACTGTGGGGGAGATCCCCACAGGAATTTCATTATAAAAAAACAAACCAGCCGTCCATACAAGTCTTAAGAAACTTACCTAAAGGCTTACAGCAAAATAAAACCATAAATGCAACTAAGCTAAAGAAAGATAATCAGAAGAACAAAGCCTCTCAGCCTACTGCAGCAGAGAGAGCCTTAAGTTACAGGGTATCAAGCCAATCTAGCACTTCCTGCCGATCATTTTGCAAGAATCTGATCTGAGTGTGGAATGATATCCTCCCTAAACAGATGTCACCAAGCTCCAAATGTTGGGTTAATACCTTCAAAGATTTCGGCATTCCTGACTTTCCAAATGGCCCATGCAGCGATAAGAAATACCTCCATGAACCTGGGCCCTTGAAAGAGGTTCTTTGTAATCATAAGCATTATGCATAACAATACGTGAATAAAATATTTGCTACATTGAACAAATATTATATATGTAATTGATAAGGCTAAATTTTTTATTAGATAAGACTAGTAACGGACCTTGAGTGCTACTTAAGAGGAGGCCAATGAACAAGTAACTATGATTTATTTGCATAAAGATATTTTATTAGTGTAAATTTCTAATATATCAGTGCAAATGCCTAATCAATGGTTGTTTTATGAGGAGTTTTGAGCATAGTTTTTTGGGTGGGAGGGGGGGAACCCATTAGCGACAACTTATATTTCATTGCGATACCATATGAGGATATATCGACAACTCCTACTTCGATGCGATATCCTTTAGGCAACACATACTTCGTTGCGATATCCTTCACGGCTATAGCGCGACGAGTCATATTTCATTGCGATACTGTTTAAGGATATAGCGACGACTTCTACTTCGTAACAACACATGTCGTCGCTATATCCTTCATGGGATATAAGTTGACCAAATGTGTAATGTGACCTAGTAACTTATTGTAGCATTCGGGATGCCACAGATGTTACATAGTGATGAATGTCATTGTTAAGGTGAACCATTCAATACGGGGCCATGGAAGGACAGTAGGTAACTCACCAACCTGGACATGGTTAATTCTTGCTAAATATAGATCCTTTTTCTGTGAGATATATACTGGCTGAAGCAGCAGAACTACCAGCCATACAGAGACATTCACACAAAGCAGGTGCCCCTTCAACCAACATTGCGAGGTTTACCATGGACGGACGCCAAGCAATCATTCTTCTGATTCTGATATGCTCGTCAATGCTTGCAAAATGTAAGTATGCGTAGTTATATTACACCTGCTTCTGTAAATACATCATTTTTAATGAGGATGATGTAGCTACGGGAGGTTTGGTACGATTCGTGCAGAGCAAAAACTGCATCATAAATATTTTGGTCCAAATAAATCTTCATTAGATCGTTTAAGCTCCAGTAGAATTTTGAGACGAAAGGGAGAGGCCTAATACTGAAGTACCTTTGTATTGTTTCCGTTCAGCTCGAGGCATCAGCGAGATGAATAGCGATAAGATCACGGTGCAGTGCTGCACGGCGAAGAAACCGGGACCGGCGCCAGACAAGCCCTTGATCTGCTGCACACCCTTTCCTAATTCAAGATGCTTTGAGTCGAGGGAAGCCTGCCAGCAAGTCTGCTGCAAGGACTCCAATGTGTGGCCCCTCATCGTAGGATAAGACTTTCGATGAAACTATTCATTAAACATCTGAGAATAAGAGTTATGCCGAGAATCGAGAATGAAATAAATTTCTCCATTCCTCTGTTGTGTGCTTGACCAGCAAGAACCAACCACGAAGAAGGATTTGTTGATGATGCTGATCACAAGAATGTTTTTTTTTTATGAATTTCAATGTTCGAATTTAAGCATGTTCTCGGAAAAAAAAATCCGAATATGAAGTTCTTTGATTTTTGTTTGACTCTCTGATTGGCGAAGCAGTGTGAGGCACAGTCAGTACTTTTGTTTGGAGCTGCTTGTAGGCCCTGACCATTTTATTAATATTATGAACGGTTCGAAATTATATATGGGTTAAAAAGCTTATTACTGGGCACTGCGGAAGCTCACAAACAAAAGTAGCTCTGTTTGATATGAATGTCTCAAATCAGTGCCATCACAGCTGCCTTGTTATGCCAGTTTCTTTTTACAAAATAATCGACGGTCCTCAAAACCTAAAGACTTCTCAAAGGTGCTTGTGGATGGGGCAGATTGCCTTCGAGAGGTGGGGCTGCAATTACATGGGCTGATGTTGAACAAAAGAGTGGCGATAGTAGAGCTTGAGGCAGTGTTACTGATTTTTAGCATAGTCACAACCTTTTATGCCACTAGGTGGATACCGAATGCCTTTTGTGCCTCAAATGTTCACACATGCAGTGGCATAGATGTATGGCATTAACTTTGTAATTCATTTTTTATTCCTCTTGCGCGAAGGAATGGGTTTTAAGAAAGGAAGAGTGAAATCTCTCTCTCTCTTTTCTTTTTTTGGTTAAAAGAAGCCCTGGATATGGAATTGAATATGGCACATTAATAGAATAATATCATCAGTACATCAACACAGTAATTAACCTACTACTTTTGACAATTCATGCATCCAAGTTTTAGATCAGTTTGTGCTGTCTGATTGTACCATCACAAATTCTGGTTAGTTCTTCAAGCCAATTCAGCCAAAGACAATACATTACCAAATTCATTCTTCATACACCTCCAGGTCCAACGTTTTTGCTCTATTTATACTTTCTCTGTTCTTCACAATTGATTATTGCTTTGTCGATATCCCTAATGCATAGGCCTCTCTAAAGGTGTCTAGAGCTCCCTCAGCCTGTCCGTTATATCGCTTAATGTATCAGATACCTGAAAATTCATGTGATAAGGGAATAAGGCAACCCAGAAAGGGGGGAAAAACATATATCTCGTGACAATATTTGGCAGTGTCAAATTATGCGCCTCAAACAATGTGGTACATCTACTATTCATCATTAAATATTTTAAAAGGTCTATTATTTGATGCATTGTGTGCCACAATAAATGTGGATGTGCAATTGTATCTTATCTTCCTCAAATGTCCTGTTTTACTAATGTCACATGGTACGACAAAAAAAAGAAGAATTTGTCAACTATGCATATTAGCAATATTCATCTGGTGCGACAAAATGAACGCATAGCACCTTACACCACAGTGATATTGTCATACTAGTGCACGTGTTTGGATTCTGAATCCATTACCATGAATATGTTGTTGCTCTATTTTAGCGCATAGGTTAATGAATGTGTGGTTACTCCCTCCAGATTTTTATTCTTTACATCAGTGGGACAAGCCGATCAGTACAAATTTGTGCTTCCTACCTTGTCCTACTGACAAGAATAAAAAACCGAAGGTGATATAAGTAACAAAGGTCCATTGCAGCAGGATGGAACACATGTAGAATGCATGCACGACTGTACAGTACATGAAGGAAACATATTTAATCCAAGTTAAACAGCATATATATAATGATAGACTTCATGCCAAAAAATAAAATAATTTATTTATATGAAAAATGATGAGTTAGCTCATATAGCAGATTTATTTATTTTTAGTAACATAACAGAAATAGCATTTTGTTTGCCATTACCTCCAGGAGGCAGCTAGGAACTGCAATATAGCTTTGAAAAATAATATCCACCTCTTCCATAATCTTGTGAGAAACAGGTGTGATCAAATAAATGCAGCCTTCTGAAACATCTATAGCTTTGATGAAACCTGAAAACCAGCATAGGTACAATAACAAAAATTAACCTCAGGGCCATCAACATAAAATGGGAGAAGGCTACCAAAATTATAAATTGTCATGCCCAAATGAACTAAAACTAGAGATACCTAGTCCAATGCAGCAAGGAGTTGAGCATTCAGTTGACAAAGGAGAAGAGGCACTTGCTGCGAGACCAACAATAGTACCACTCAAGAAGCGGTACAGATCAGTACCAGAAACCTATAAAAGCACATCCATGTGATTCGTATTAATAGCTTAACATAAATAATGAAAATACTCCCTCCGTTCTTTTTTATATGACGCCATTGACTTTTTTCTTACTTTGACTCTTCGTCTTATCTATGAATATTTGTGTAAATAGCTAAGTGTATAGGTTAGTTTTAAAGTGTTTTTTATGATGAGTCCAATGATATTAATTTCACATTCAAAAATTAATTACTTAAATCTATATTGTTGGTCAAAGTTTAACCAAAAAGTCAACCGTGTCATATAAAAAAGAATGGAGGGAGTATAAGTTTCCTAAAAAATGCTCCATATGAGATCATTTGTCTCAAACAGAACGAGTTGGTAAGTAGAGTCATATCCTGGTGTTATATAACTCTGAAACTACCCATAGCAATAAGTACATGTGAATTATAATTTGATTTGACAGGGCATCAACATTGTATGGTAGTATAAATTCGTCCTTGCTTAGGTTCTAGATCATGAAAATTGAATTCATTTTGGCTTTTCATATAACAGATTGTATTATCAAAATCTAAAGATAAATGTAAGAAGAACTATCTTCCTATGATATGCTATAACTCTCTACCTCTGAAAATCCATCATTCTGCCTTTTGCAATTTAATGGAGGCACTAATACAAACGGGGAATGGATAATGTAAAGATCAAACGACTACAAAAAAGATTTATCCTAACACAAGGTGTATTGTTGTTAGTAAAAACTATTTGTTAAGTGACTGTGTGTTTTGTTGTTAGTAAATAAGTTGAGTGGCACAGTGTATTTGTCAAAGGTTCCATAAATATTATGGATTCCACTTAACAGTAAATACTATTTAAAACAAAGGCAACCTTTAGCGCAAAATTCACTGCACTTAGATCCAAGTTTGAAACTTGTACAATCTGGATAAATGTAGAGAGGTAAATATTGTCACCTGGCAGTGTTGATCAATAATTTGTATTTTTGACAGAAGAAGCTGAAACGGTTGCACTGAAGAAAAACCTTGAACTAAATCATCAGAATGTACAATAGGAAAGTCTCTTGGAAGGCACTGCCTGAAGTAAGCTATCAACCTGAGGTCCCGAATAATTCTTGCCTCTTTCTTTACTAGCAGACTGAGTAAGAAGCCACAGTTATTAAAGCAAACGATCAACATATTGATTTTGTTATCAAATACGTACTGACGAGGGGAGTTCTGTGCTGCACGAATTTCAACTATATTAACTTCTGGATCTTCTTCGTATTCATCCATCCAAAAGATTCCACCAGGTAAATTTTTAGCCTCTGCTGTGGTGGATACCCGAATAACATGAGTTGGAGATACAAGTTTCAACATCTCTGACAGCACATGAAGTCCAGTACCTAAACATTTGAATTGGCATAATAAAAAAAATTAGAAAAATAACAAGATGGACATTAGGCAAAGCAGATCTAATCATTAACAAATACATGAACTCCATTACCAAAACATTGTATACACATTATCAGCAAATTGAGACAAAACAAACTGGCCATTTGGGAAACCATAACTAACTAATAAGCTACATCACACTAGTATTACCAACAAAATAATGGAAAGAAGTGCAAGCAAATTGAAACTAACCTTTCACCCACCCTGATGTATTAATAACAAGTGGTATAGCTGGTTTCTCAGGGTCATTGACATCACTGAAGCAGTAAAATTCTTTGAGGAAATAATTATAAAGGCCAAATATGTATGTCAGGAGAAGTGCTGGATTCCTTTTTGCACAGACATCACCAAAAAAGTAGCACCTAAACATGTAACACAGCGACAGGTGTTAGCTCCTAGAAGATCACTGGTTCACTAGCCACTACATAATGGAAAGGGAATTGAGCCTTATTATTACTATCTCAAGGATACAATTTGATTGATGATAAAACCTTAATAAGTTTACTACCGTCGCACACTTTAATGAATAGGCATAACATTCCCATACGGAATAGCAGGCAACAAAACTTCTAAACATTTAGCAGCCATAACGTTTTTAAGAAATACAAATTGAATATTTCGAACTGTAGGGTTCTATATCAGTAAATTTCAAAGAATACATAAAAAGCTACAACAATGAACTAACTTAGTCCCACCAAAATACATTAGAGATGTCACAATGATTGTGCCACCAAGCCTTACCTCTTCGGATCACGAAGATATAGCATTGAAAAGTCTGCAATTGTTAGGAAACCAACCAAAATGACTTAATCAGTTGAACAAAAGCAGAGAAAAAAAAAGATAAGGAATTTTGGCGAAAATCAAAATATTATACCTTTAGCCTGTTCC
Source organism: Eragrostis tef (assembly GCA_000970635.1). NCBI lineage: Eukaryota > Viridiplantae > Streptophyta > Magnoliopsida > Poales > Poaceae > Eragrostis > Eragrostis tef. Next base: position 139,074 of record LAPY01000683.1, read on the forward strand.
TCAAGAAGATGAAGGGACACAAACCCTGGAGGTGTGAACTCAGGCTGACCAACATCAATATCCAGGTATCCAACCTTCTTATACCTGTGCATGTAAAGTAATATAAGATCATTGAGTAGCAGCAAGTATATAAACTTTGAGACAAGTGAAAGCAGTTTACCATCTTACTACAAATATTTTTATGCACAAAACAGCACGACAAAAATGTCACTTCGTTGTATTTTACAAGTATATAAATAGACAGATGTAGTTCTGACCAGAGATACGACATTGCTTACTCAGGCTCAGAACAACTTAAACAAAGTTTTGAATGAGAACAGAAGGTAAAATGGAACAGTTTCAACATACTTATCAGAAGCAAACAACAGAACGACCCCTTAGCTGCATACTATGTTCATGAGATATCAGCAATCTAAGTAAAAGTAAAAATAAAATAAAATAAAATCAATGTCCTCAATATTTCAAAAAGAGAAAATAATAACTAATAAGGATGCTGAAATGACTATCTTGGTAATCATGATTGTTTGTATAAATAGTATAGTATCAATTATACTTTCCAAAATTAAATTTCATCTGCCTAGCTGTTGAATTTTGATCAATTCAAGTAACTTTCAGAGACCAGTATCCTGTCAAATGTATTTGCATCATGTACAAGCAATTCTCGGATAAAGAATAGGGACATGTTTTTCACGAGAAAGTTAATGATACTGAAACTATCCTTGTTCACGTAATACTAATTCATTCTAATTTGATGCTGCATTAAGCTTATACAGTATACACGCAAGGTAAATTCCTTCTGACTTTCGCTGAAAAAAGGAGAGCTGAAGCAGATAGGTCAGCGACGCTATTATTTCTGTTGAATTTTTGGATGAAATGGATTTAAAGTTTTAGCTTAAAACTCCAAGGTACATGCGTAAGGAGTACAAAGTCTCAGTCAAAGGATAAATAATGAATCACGGAAAATTAATTTTTTTAAACGATATTTGCATATTTGAAAAACAAACATTTCCACAAAAAAAACTATTTGATTCGGATGAATTTTCCAATGTGTTAATTTTTTTTTCAAACTTTACTTTCTCAGGTGAATGTAACAAAAATACTCAGTAATACAGCCTCTACTGGACATGAAGAAATATTCTACTGTACAGTCGAACTGAACTCTCTGTCAGTGATCAGCGGTGTATTGATACTTGGACAGTACACACAGTACAAGATTATTCATATTTTCGTCCTGGAACAGGACAGCAGAGTAGTTGCACAGTAACGCCCAGGAACAGAGTAGGCCGAGACAGAGCAAATTTGGGACGAGAAGAGGATCACGTCACACAAAGTTCAGTGCGATCCCTTGAGCCGAGCAAATTAAATCAGGAAAAGAGCAAGAGAATTTCCCTTCGCTATCCCTATTGCACTTCACAGCACAGGTAGCTACAAACCGTGCAGCAATTCATGCGACGAGAGAAAGAATTGGCGACAGGAGGAGGGAGGGAGGGAGGGAGACGGGCTGACGGCTCGCTTCTCACCTTTGGAGGAGGGTGTTGAGCAGCAGGCGGGAGAATGCGGACTTGCCGCTGTTCCCGGGGCCGCACACCGCGACGATGGGCGGCGGCCTGGTGCAGGAGTCGTACGCCACCGCTTCCGCCGCCTCCTCCCACTCCCGCTGCCTCGCCGCCG
>LAPY01000683.1:142427-164163 GCA_000970635.1 Eragrostis tef
CCCGCTGCCTCGCCGCCGCCGCGTCCTCCGGTCCCATGTCGCCGCCGCCGAAGCTGCCTCGGGTCTCCATCGCACGCCGCGCTCTCTCTGTTCAGTCAGCCTCTCGCTCATGGCACTCGCCCGGGCCTTAAAAAGGCGAGGGGTCATGCGGGGCGCGACGCGGTGGCGTCGAGGTTTTGGTTGGCGGTACGGCGGGAGCAGGGACGGTCGACGGGGTTAGGCAGCCGGAGGACGGCCGGGCCAGTCAGGGCCAAGAGGGATGGTCTCTGTTTCTGCCGCGTGGGCCTGAGGAACGGACGACGGATTTAACTAGCCCAAGAGCCCATCAATTTGGGCCCATTTGACCCAACTTCAGCTTGCTAACTGACATAAACCCATGCCAACATTTTAAGATATAGTACATATTACTTTTTTGATGCAGTGTAAATAAAATGTTGATATTGGATCTGATTTTTTAGTATTAGTTCTAAACAACAAGATGGTTCAAACGGATTCGAAAACTAACTTACAGTGGTGATGATATATGTGTAGGGACAAGACACAAGCTGGCTTAATTTATACGTGGAGTAGCCATTAAACATAGCTGATGATATATGCTGCTACAGATGAATTTCATTGTAGCAGTTTTAGATTAAACACGATATAAAGTAGCATGGAAAAAGAAAAAAAATACAAAAAAAAGAGGAAACTGTAAACACACAAAACCCACAGGGGACGACCATATCAATGGCGAAAACAAAACATAATGCTCAGCGTAACAGATGAGAAACAATAGCGACAGGACAGGTGGGAATTTATTCTGTGGCCTCCGATCCTTGCGGCGACGGTGAAGCGAGGGCATGGAAAGCCCAATATTGTTGGACAAGAATCAGGTAGTGCGAGGAGTGCAAAAACTGTCGTCACAAAGAAAGCCTGGCCAGCAAATTCTCGTGCTTGTAACACACTTATCGTTTGGATCGCAGCAACCATTGCTCTCGCAAGGCCCCTCGCTGTTGGAAGCGATGCAGCCTTCCAGCAGAAGCCTCCTTGCCCCAAAGTTGCGGCCGTGGGCACCCAACAGATCTGCAGCGGCCGCTGGGGGTGCCGTTGCCATCAGCAGCAGCTGCACCACCATGATCAAGGCTGCCACCTTTCTCAGTGACATCTCCCAGCTGGCCTCTTCCTCACTTCTCTAGCTAGCTCTCAACTGAACTTACTGGTTTCGTTTTGCCGTGGCCTGCATAGCGCTCATGCCGTTGCTTCTTATATATAGCCGAGCCAGCACACTTGGCCAATCTCAATAATGGTCATAGAAACGATCAATGATTATGGCATCAGCTGATTAACTGTAGGTCACCAATTCCCTCAAAAAAGAATTATAGATCATGACTTCCAACACAAAATGGAATCCTTGATCATGATTTGAGTTACGACAAGTTTAAGACTTTGGCCATTTCTTTTTTCGCTCCAGAGGGAAACAAAGTAACAAACGGGTTGACTTAGAGGAGCCTCTCCAGATCTGTCTTAGGAGCTATTTTCACATGCACAAATCGTAATTTTTATTCTAGCCAACGAGCCAGCTCGTGAGTAAGGAATCTTTATTTGTTCACAAAAGCAGTCGCGCAGGTTCTTCCATATACACTCATAATTGATCATTGGAAAGCAGGGGGAAGCTTCTCGCGGCAAAATTATTGCAGATGTTTATCTTGGGTCTGCAACAGTTCGCTTACGTGTGTGGGACACTTGCAGCACGTATGGCTCGGTAAATAATGCCTGCAACTTGCAATATGCCTAGGAGCGACAGTGAGAAACACGTGCACCGATGAATTACATGTGCAAGAAACATATCGGGTACTAGTAACGATTCCATGAGGAAGAGTCCGATTCAACGTTATTCGGTGGAGCTCTTCTCTAATACTTCCTACTTAGTAAGTCTAACAGAGGTCATCAACTCGTTTTTTCGTTGTTCATGCTGCCAAGATTTTGAATCCTTGTCGAATCATCTTAAATCAAATGTCCGAGTCTTTTTTGCTTGTTCTTATATAGACTAAATCGCTTATACTTAACAGTAACGTGTGCTCTGGTGGTAGAGGTATACTCTTGTTTCCAGCAGGCCTGGGTTTGAACTTTTTTTTTCATTTTTTTTTTGTTTTTCTCCACAATGCCCTGTAATCTAATCGAACTTTTTCGATTCCTGACCCTTTCCGTAAATTGCACACCCTTTCCTTATGCCAGTCGCACGATCAAATCAACCGCGCCATAAGGTCCATAACCCTACGTAAGGCAGAGTCTTGCAGATCAAATCACCGTCATGACATGACTTCTAACTTCTCTACAGGGGTAAAAAATAGAAAATCATGAGACCATATATTAGCACAAACAATGAACGGCAAATTAAGTAGACTTTTTTTTTGAGATTACACAGTACAATTTAGACACTCACAGCGCACGCACACTCACCCCTATGAATGCAAATACGCAGACCCTACCCCTATGAGCATCTTCGAAGACTGAGCCGGCAAATCCTTCAGATTGACGAAGTCACCACTAGCGCCTCGCTGTCGACGGCCACGTCGCCTACCGCTGAAAGCACAAATGCCGTTAAATCCTAGAAAATTCGCTCCTACTATGAATCGAACCCAAGACCTCAAAGGTGCTACTCGGGTGCCTTAACCACTAGGCCAAGACTAGAAAATAAATGTCATGCAAACAAATAGCACCTAATAAGTATCATATGAAACATGTTTCTTACTGTAATCGAATGCTCTCATCTTGCAACCACGCCTTATAAGTTCTTGTAAAATAAATCCTTGATCAAAATAGAGATAAATGAAGAAAAGTTTCCTCACCGGGAACAGGTAGAATACAAATAAACGAAAAAAGATCTAAATGAAGATTTGCAGTAAACTAAATACAGTCCCCGCTCGCCTATGTTATGTGGTCTCAGTACCCACAACACAACACAACACACACACACACACACACACACACACACACACACACACACACTCGATACTTATGGTGTTGGAGCATTTTGTTGAGGTCTGGTAATCTGATTGTATCAATTTGATAAACCATTCTTCTTTTTATAGGTTCCAGCCACAACATACAAGAATTTATTACAAGAGTTAGCTCATGAAGAACACTTGCCCTTGCCTATATATGATACAAGTTCAGATATCCCAAATCATTATGGTGCAATTAGATTAACCATCGAGGTTCCAGATATAATATTTGTGGGAGAACAAGGGCAATAAGAAGCAAGCATAGATGAATGCTGCAAATAAAGGTTGCTTTTTAGCATCTGAATGGTAGTAAGTGGTTGAACCAAAAAAAACTTACCTTATACAAGTAATGTTTCTAATAATGAACATATCCGACATAGGAGTAAGTTTACAAATATTGGAGAAATATAAAAGCATTTTTTGTGTTGAAAACTTCACTTAAAAATATTTGTCGGAGTCCTTCATCTCAATTATGATGTTGATAGAACAATGAGTTACAAATATTCAAGAAATACAAAAGCATTTGTTGTTTTTTTGAGTTATATCAGATTATTTTTCATCTCATAGATATTGTTTCCCAAGCTGAAAAATTGAATATTTAATATGAATCTCAACTCTTTACTATCACAATGGTCTAGCTGTGTTTCTTACTGCTCATCTTGATACAACGAAACTACAGCTAAAATGTTCCAGCAATCAAAGAAGGGCATGTTATTTGTCCAAGATCAATAAACTGCAATTTCAGGCCACATGTTCCCGTGACTTCTAACTTCTCTACAGTCTCCGATCGCCTATGTTTTGTGGTCTAAGTACCCAACACACACACACACACACACACACACACTAATATTCCTTTCGATACTTATGAATTAGCTCATAAAGAACGCTTGCCCTTGCCCATCTATGATAAAAGCTCAGATGTCCCAAATCATCATGGTGCATTCAGATCCACCACCGAGATTCCAGATACAATATTTGTGGGAGAGCCAGGGTGCAATAAGAAGCAAGCAGAGATGAATGCTGCAAAGGTTGCTTTTCAGCATCTCGATGGTAGTAAATGGTTGAACCAAAAAACTTACCTTTATACAAGTAATGATTCTAATAATGAACCTATTCTTTCACAGCATTAAGTTTACAAATATTAGTCATAGTCCTCCATCTCAATTATAATGTTGATAGAACAATATGCCACAAATGTTTTTATCAATGTTATATCAGATTGTTTTCCTTTAGGGGAGGGGCCGAAGACTGGCAGGGTCATAGCAAATTTCTTGATCCTCGACCTTACAGATCCCTTACCGATGTCTCGCATTCCTTGTTTTTTTCCTTGCAGCATAGAAAATAAATGTCATGCAAACAAATAGCACCTAATAAGTATCATATGAAACATGTTTCTTACTGTAATCGAATGCTCTCATCTTGCAACCACGCCTTATAAGTTCTTGTAAAATAAATCCTTGATCAAAATAGAGATAAATGAAGAAAAGTTTCCTCACCGGGAACAGGTAGAATACAAATAAACGAAAAAAGATCTAAATGAAGATTTGCAGTAAACTAAATACAGTCCCCGCTCGCCTATGTTATGTGGTCTCAGTACCCACAACACAACACAACACACACACACACACACACACACACACACACACACACACACACTCGATACTTATGGTGTTGGAGCATTTTGTTGAGGTCTGGTAATCTGATTGTATCAATTTGATAAACCATTCTTCTTTTTATAGGTTCCAGCCACAACATACAAGAATTTATTACAAGAGTTAGCTCATGAAGAACACTTGCCCTTGCCTATATATGATACAAGTTCAGATATCCCAAATCATTATGGTGCAATTAGATTAACCATCGAGGTTCCAGATATAATATTTGTGGGAGAACAAGGGCAATAAGAAGCAAGCATAGATGAATGCTGCAAATAAAGGTTGCTTTTTAGCATCTGAATGGTAGTAAGTGGTTGAACCAAAAAAAACTTACCTTATACAAGTAATGTTTCTAATAATGAACATATCCGACATAGGAGTAAGTTTACAAATATTGGAGAAATATAAAAGCATTTTTTGTGTTGAAAACTTCACTTAAAAATATTTGTCGGAGTCCTTCATCTCAATTATGATGTTGATAGAACAATGAGTTACAAATATTCAAGAAATACAAAAGCATTTGTTGTTTTTTTGAGTTATATCAGATTATTTTTCATCTCATAGATATTGTTTCCCAAGCTGAAAAATTGAATATTTAATATGAATCTCAACTCTTTACTATCACAATGGTCTAGCTGTGTTTCTTACTGCTCATCTTGATACAACGAAACTACAGCTAAAATGTTCCAGCAATCAAAGAAGGGCATGTTATTTGTCCAAGATCAATAAACTGCAATTTCAGGCCACATGTTCCCGTGACTTCTAACTTCTCTACAGTCTCCGATCGCCTATGTTTTGTGGTCTAAGTACCCAACACACACACACACACACACACACACACTAATATTCCTTTCGATACTTATGAATTAGCTCATAAAGAACGCTTGCCCTTGCCCATCTATGATAAAAGCTCAGATGTCCCAAATCATCATGGTGCATTCAGATCCACCACCGAGATTCCAGATACAATATTTGTGGGAGAGCCAGGGTGCAATAAGAAGCAAGCAGAGATGAATGCTGCAAAGGTTGCTTTTCAGCATCTCGATGGTAGTAAATGGTTGAACCAAAAAACTTACCTTTATACAAGTAATGATTCTAATAATGAACCTATTCTTTCACAGCATTAAGTTTACAAATATTAGTCATAGTCCTCCATCTCAATTATAATGTTGATAGAACAATATGCCACAAATGTTTTTATCAATGTTATATCAGATTGTTTTCCTTTAGGGGAGGGGCCGAAGACTGGCAGGGTCATAGCAAATTTCTTGATCCTCGACCTTACAGATCCCTTACCGATGTCTCGCATTCCTTGTTTTTTTCCTTGCAGCATCAGCTTGCGGATGATGTTGCTGCTGCCTACCGGCAGCTTCGATTGCCGCCATGGCTTCCGTCGGGTCGTGGACATTGATGGTGAGACACAGACGTGGATCGATTCAGCGACCAGGCCCTTGAACTAGACAGCACGTACCTAGCGGCATGTAAATTTTTTATCCATTTCCACAATCTTGGTTGCTAAACAAGCTCTGCTCTCGTCTTGTGTGGGGGATTTCTGGTGGGGGATTTCTGGTGGCGGCTTTGGTAGGTGTCACACCCCAAAATTTCTATTTTGGGATGTGAAGTATTTTTTTAAGTTTTTGTTTTTACAAGATAAAATGAATTTGTTTTATGTGATGAAAAATGAATTTAGAAAATAATATGTTAGGTTAAGGATTTTATTGGTTGGATAATTTCTAGCTAAATTCTCTAATGTTAGATATCATTTCCTTTTAATTTCTCAACTTTTATCCCTCTCTATCTCTTATTTCTTTCTATTTTTTTTGATCCTAAATCCCTAGGTCGTCCTCCAACTATTTCTAAGCCGGTCCAACTCTTTTTCCTTCCTTGTCCGCAGCAGTCTGAGCCCATAAACTGCCAGCCCACCAACCGCACACATTCAGAAAGAAATAAAATAAACATTAAACACCGAATTAATGCATTTTTCTATATTTTTCTCTTTCCTTCCTTTCTCTCACCAACCCCACCTCTCTCTATAAATACAGCCCCTCCTCACGTCCTCCCCACCCCCACAAACCCTCAACACGCCTGCCGTGCCTTGCTGCTATCACGCCCAACCATGTTGCCTCCAATTGTCATTGGCGTTCCCAGAGATCAACCTAACTAAATGCAACAAAATTCGACCCATAGGTGCGTCTTGACTTCCTTTACAACATATCCAAATTTCTATGGAAGAAGAGTTCTCAAGCTTCCGGCATCTGCATCTGGACGCCTGTGTCTCCCTAATCTGGATCTGTCCAGCACGCGTGACGGTAATTCCAACTTTGTTCCAGCAAATATATTCTTTTATTTGATTTGAAAACCATGCTTCATTGTGTTCCACCACGTCTTTATTCATTCCTAAGGAGGGATTCTTTTCATCTGAAACGACGTCTCCAGGAACGCAATGCCACCATCAATTGTCGCAGAACAACCTCATCGCGATCCAACCGATAGATCTCCATCTTAGGTGACCCCATGCCCCAATAATCATGTCCCTGTCATGTTCCAAAACATTGGGCGTATTTATGTGTAAACCGTGTCCTCAAACATGCAGCCAATTGACGGAAACACACACATCTTTTTAATTGTCTGTGCTTGGTTGACTTGTACTGTTTTCAGAACTACCTTACTATTTGAATTGCTCATATCTTTTTGTTAGTAAATCCGATTTAGGTGACTCTTCTCATTGTAACCTATCCAAACATAGTGTTTTTAAGATTTGTTTGTACTGTTTGGTGTACTGTATTTATTTGTTTGTGCCTTTTCTTTTATCGATAGTTTATTCGAATGGATGATGACGTGGAAAAGCGGTATGAGAACATGAAGAGCAAGAGAAAAGCACTCAGTAGCATTATATGAACATGCAAGTGTCCTTAAACATCTTGGTCTTATTATTATAGTTGGTAATACATTCCTTGGATGCATCGTGTTTAATTTGAATCATATGTGTTATTTTCCTATTTCTTATTAGTCCTTGTCGCCTGTTGGGTAGTATCTAGGTTTTAGGTAGATTTATGCTTAGCCCTGTTGTATGTTTGTGATTGAGTGTCCTTAATTTTGACTAATTATCTATGCAACTAATATAAATGGGGTTGGTAATGGTATAGAAACATGATAGCTTGGGAATCTAAGCAGGACAGTTTGTTTGGTATCGTGCCGGCGTGCATGAGATTATGGTTTGTGCTAGTTTTTTTCTTAAGTCTAAGGACCGGTTCATAGGTTATCCGCCATATACACGCCGTCACAAGACTGCTATGGAAACAACTTTAACAATTAATTAGATATCTCTTAAGGCAGATTCTGTCGACAACTCCACAAGGCCGCACGTCCATATTCTCCTCTGTTCGTGTAAACGTATTCTCCTCTGCTCGTATCATGGCGTAGGCAAACGATAACAGCAATGGAGGCCGAGGATGTAGAGTGCACCACCACGTTAGCGTTGCTCGTGGTCATCAGCTCAGAGAGGACGTTCATTTCTGTTCAGAAAAGTTCCAAAACCACATGTATGTCACTTGGAATTTGACATCCACCACCATATCTTATTTTGTTTAACGAATACCCACCCACCTAAAGATATACTAAAAACATTTAGTCCGTTTTCATTGATGTTGAGGCACAAAAGAGCATACATGATTATGCCACCAAGCCTTAGCTCTTTGGATCGATAACTTATAGCACTGAAAAGTCTGAAATTGTTAGGAAACCAACCAAAATGACTTAATCAGTTGAAACAAAAGTAGAGAAAAAAAAGATGAGAATGTTCCCGGATCCATAAAATGGAATTCCAGGCCCCATGTTCCTTACCTTTGTGTGCACCATTCGTTTGTTTTGTGGTGCCAGAGGAGGCTTATGCAGAGAAAATAAAATAGACTCCAAGTATGCTATTAGCGGTGAAATCTTAGCAAGCGCATACATATTTGGAGGCGCTTTATAAAAGCCTCGTAGTGATCTCCTGGCCGCACACTTAAAAAAGTGTGCATGTGGCATAATCTAGATTTTAGTCACTGACGGGTGAAATCACGACTTGCGTTGCGCAGAGGCCGCCGCCCGCGTGTTTCCTCCTGTTGCCGACACGCTGCTGCTGCTCTCTCTTCTCGCTGACTCGCCCCCGGCGACCTTGCGTGGTGTAAGCGGCGCTGCGCGTAGTGCCATGTAAGGAAATTTCTCAAATAAGTACACGGCACACCACAGTCAAACAAGAATGCTCTATGACGTAAACAAGATTGGACAAACTACTAGGGATAATAATGATGCTCCATCAAGATAGAAAAGGTTAGAAATCAATTTATTAAGTAAACAAAGAGCATACAAGTTGAGAAGATTTAATAGAAAGGTTAGAAGAGCATACATATCTGATTTTTCAAAATAGTTTCAAAAACAAGATTTTGTGGCAACAGTCGACATGGCTTTGATACCACATTGTCACACTCTAGTTCAAGGCCAAAACCAAATGATCATCTATATATGATGAAAGTAAAGTAACAGTATAACCAATGTTATAATTAACATCGTACATTATTGCAACATATGTCTCCATAACACCTTAGGTAGTCGACCAGGGGCTTCACAAGCTTAGTCCTCACCATTGTTTTCTAAGTCTTCCATCTTCACTCTGAAAAGCATATCATGATTTTATGAAAAATAGCAAGTACATGTCGTACTCTGTAAGTATAGAAAAAGATGACATGCAAGCTTATGTGAAAGAATGACTAACATGCAAGTTTATTAAAACACCCATATTACTAAATTTGTGTCCCAGCCATTCCCTACTCATGTATAGGTCAAACCACCTGAGCCAAACTTCAGGATATCCCTCCTGTAGCATTATGGGTCAAACCACCCAAACCAAACATAAGGACACTATTGGTCAAACCACCCCAACCTGGTCACTCCACCAAATTTAACCGTACAACCAAGATCTCAGCAATCATGTGAAAGGTCCATGCCGCTAGCTTTTGACCATGAGCACGGTTGTCATCATAGTTTATCATCTCTGCAGAGATGCACAACTGTACCCACCTGTAGTTGTTCCACTACCAAGGTAGATGACCAAGATCTCACTACAAGATTTTCCATAACGCCTCACAGCATGCACTTCTGCCGCTAGGATTTGCTGTTGTTGGAACACCTTCAATTCAAACATGAAAGCCCCCATTTGTGCTATGGTTCAGAAGCTATTCAAGGAGCACATCGTCCTGGTTGCCGGAGCCATCCTTTTCCCATGCCAAAGTGATCCATGTCGGCTGAGCAAACGCTACTTACTATCCAGGTTGTACCCCTGTAAGTCATGTGCTTTGTGCTGTTATCATGGTTACACGTTTCACCAACATGTCCTTAGAATCCAGAGCAGGTACCACCACATCCAACTGTGCAAACCGTGAAAATGTGCACACGCACACCATCATCAAACAAACCTCCTGCTTGGATCCCTAATACTCCATGTTGCTAAAAAGATTGCCATTCCCATGAATTAAAAGAAAGTGAACCATTAATCAAGTTTCAAGCAAGTCAACACATGTCCCAACCTGAACAAGCTAAGCAAGACCTACCCATCAAACCGATATCATCTACCACAACTAGGCGACAAGGAAATAGTAAGCAACGAGATACATAGGATTCAATTTAAAAGCAATGCAAGACTAAACTAGAGGGGGAGGAGGAGAGAAATGGGTTCAAAGTGCATCAAGAACATTGGCCATAACTTGAGTGCTACTGCTCAGCGTCTTCAACTTGTTGCTTAGAGTCTTGGTTGTTCTTGAGCCGCGCATTCTCTATTTAACGGCACATTGAAAAGCACAACATACAAATAATAAGAAACACTGCTTCAAACAGTACCGAATGACGACTAAAAAAGAAGTACTAACAGAAAGCATTCGTCACTAAGATCGCGTGAACATTAGAATCGCTTAAAAAGGAGTTACGAGCAAAAAGTTATAATTTTTTTATGGTAAAGAGAATTTTCTGAAAAGATACATTCGAAAAGCTTTAACTTGGATTTGTTGTTTCGAAAAGGATATATCGATGAACATGCAAAGAAGATTTCTTTACCATGGAAAAGTAAGTTGATTCAGTTCTGAAAAACATTGTAAAGTTTTATAAATGAACGTTAAAGAACCCAGGTGGCTTGATTTCAAGTTCTAAAGATTGATATCGGTGAGCTCACTACACATTGATCGAAGCATGAGACACTTGGGCATCCTGGAAATCTATCTAATCTGAACCAATATCTAAATCAAGAAAGAACCAGTTTTTTTTCATGATTTCAAGTTCTAAAGATCGATATCGGTGAGCTCACTAGACATTGATCAAAACATGAGACACTTGGGCGTCCTGGAAATCTATCTAATCTGAACCAATATCTAAATCAAGAAAGAACCAGTTTTTTTTCATGATTTCAAGTTCTAAAGATCGATATCGGTGAGCTCACTAGACATTGATCAAAACATGAGACACTTGGGCGTCCTGGAAATCTATCTAATCTGAACCAATATCTAAATCAAGAAAGAACCAGTTTTTTTTCATGATTTCAAGTTCTAAAGATCGATATCGGTGAGCTCACTAGACATTGATCAAAACATGAGACACTTGGGCGTCCTGGAAATCTATCTAATCTGAACCAATATCTAAATCAAGAAAGAACCAGTTACGAGGAAAATCGGTTTTACGCTGCCATAACTTACTCACCTCCGTTGTTTCCCTTTTTGGTTTATTCCTTTCCTAGTTACCCCGTCTGATTTCCATCCTGCTGCCGGACACGTTCGTCTACCAGTTGCGTCATCTTCGGGAGTAGCCGTGCACGCACACGAAGGAAATTCTGGAGTAGCCGCGCACACAGGTGAGACTCGTACCCTTACCAGTGATCATTCTGCTTGGCGTCGTCCAGTCGCGGTGACGTCGATATGACTGGACATCGAGTGTGATCTAGCAGCGGCGCGTCGGGGCACTGATTTTAAATAAGTTTCGTCCGCCACTGCTAGGCACGCCACCGAAAGCTAGCTCTTATTGCACTAGTGTGTGAAATATTAATCAGGCTGTTCGTCAGGCTGCAGCTGCGGCTGCGGCTGTAGAAAAATAACTGCGAACACTGTAGCTGCTGCAGAAACACTGTAGCGACTGCAAAAGAAATAACTGAAACACTGTAGCTCCTGCAGAACAGCCGCTGCAAAGAAGCGAAGCGAACAGGCTAATTAGTGTGCTTCAGCCTCATTAGCTCTACAAAATATTCATATAATACACGATGCACCTTTCAACAGTTGTGTTGTCGAGAAAAATCAATCCTTTGTTGGGTACCAACCATACTCCTGTGTACTATCCTGGTATTTGGGATCCGGATGCATCGGAGCCCCCATGATTAGGTAATTAAAAATTTTCTTTTCTTTGTAAAGCTGGAATTAAGAATAACCTGACACCTTTCTTTTGTATATGACCCAGATGAGGAGAACTTGGAGACTCATTGATGAATTCTTTGTAGATGCCGAGGGATAGGTTTTCATGCGACCTGGTATGTAAAGTGCATTCGGGCGAAGTTTGAATTGGCTCTCGTATTGCTTTTCTAACTTCAATCTTTTCATGTTTCTCTTTGTTAGATACTCAATACAGGTCATATCGAGTTGAGGGGCAACATGTAGGTGCTGATGGTAGATTCCTATGACTATGTTTATCACAACCTACTAAAAAAGTCATCATGTTTTGGGTTGTGCGCCAGACTGCCACACTGTGGCACCAAGAGGTTCCCTGTTAAAGGAGAGGCATTCTATTGTAGGGAGAGGATGTTTGGATTCATATTCTAGAGGTACCTGCAGAGCTGAGGAGACTGTAGACAAGCCAAACAGACAGAGATGCACAATGGTTCAGAAGGAATATCCATTACTTCAATTCTCACTTTTCTTTCGCTAGCATGGGTACTCAACCGGCGATATGGTACCGCAGCAGAAACTGTGATCTAGGATCCAGGGTCAGATATATCACCGCCTGGATCCATAAATAGAACTAAACAGATTAGCGGACATTTAGATTAATGGGAATGCAAACATTGTTTCAAAGGTATGTTTTACGAATCTGCCACCGATTTATAGTTTAAACTTTAAACCATGATTTGTTTACTCTGATTTTGTTTCTGGATGTCAACCTACATACTAATTTATATTTCTTTATCTCAATGGTCTAACTCATGTTTGATACAGCATGTCTGTGGGCTAACAATGTAACACATCTGTAATGGCTGCAAAGCGATTCACGGTTAATGGCAGGAACCAGTAATTCTGATTTATGGTTATCTTCCTGTATCGCTTCCTGGTGATCCACCATCTGTACAGACTTGGTGATCATAGCAGTTAAGCAATGTCGAGGAGATGATTGTCAAATATATAATGTAACAGACAATATATTGCGAAGTAAGAACATGCAAGATGATTGTCAAATTGAGCACCAAATATTAATTATAATGTTTACTTGATTTTGAAAGTGCGTGAAACTGATTACTATGTTGTGAAGTGTGCGTCAAATATAACTTCTATAAGTATATATGTTGGGATTTAAATGTGTCATTACAGCATAGTTTTATGTTGTTTGAGATATGTCAAGATTGGTAGTAGAAAATGGGAACATATCTACAAGTCATTTTGTTGGGAAGGGTACCCACTGATTCTTTTTTTTTTAGTATAGCTGGGAAGAATTTATTGTTGGGAAGGGAACCCAAACATTTTGTACGCTTTATTGTTTGTATGTATGTCTGTTAATAAATTAATTATGATTATGAAAAGAAAGGTTTAAGAAGAGAATGAAAGTGCTGATATGATCAAATTGCTGGATCAATTCAAAGGAATCAGCTCAGTCACAGTAAGAACTGGGCATAGTGTTGCCTTTTGGGATGATTTGTGGTCAGGTGTTGTCCCTAGAAACAGCTACCCTGAACTATACTCTTTCACAACAAAGAAGTTGACATCTCTCTATGAAGTGCGGCACCTCAATGATTTCTCTACTATCTTTCAGTTGCCACTATCTGAGGAAGCCTATGCACAGTTCCAAATATTGCAACAGGTTCTACAACAAATGGAATTCACTGAAGATAGAGATCAATGGAATTATGTATGGGGGTCAAAAATATTTTCCTCATCAAAGATTTACAAGAAAATGATTGGACATGTTCAGGTGCACCCATCCATACATTGGTTGTGGCAATCTTGTTGCCAAATGAAGCACAAAATCTTCTTTTGGTTAATCACGAAGGATAGACTAAATACAAGAGGGGTCCTGCACAGAAGGAATATGCATCTTGATGACTATGGTTGTGAAATGTGTATATTACAGAGGGAGGAAACCATTTATCATCTCTTCCTAAGATGTCTTTTTGCCAGAAACTGTTGGAACTCCATTGGCATTCAAGCTCCTTTGACGCCAGATCCTGCCCATGCAGTTGCTAGATTAGAAAGGCAACTCCCTGTGCCTTTCTTCATGGAGATTATTGTACTCATGTCCTAGAGCATTTGGACAACACGCAATGACTGGGTATTCAATGGGAAAGATCCAACAGTTCAAGCCTGCAATGAAAAGTTTAAGAAAGAATTCGGCTTGGTTATCCATCGTGCGAATGCAAGGTGTCTTCCACAGATCAAGGAATGGCTACAAACCTTAGCATAGATTTTTTTCCTTTCCTTTTGTTTTTTTGTGAATATTCGTGAACTTGTTTGTAATTTTTTCTCCATAAATTTATAAATATAATCAGTAGGGGGCTTTCCCCTCCTGTTGCATAAAAAAAAGGTGCTCATATGATAATGTTTGTAAGGAGAGGTGGAGGTAATATGATAATGAATGGAACTGTTCATAATGAATGTACGAAGAAGGATGAGGTAATCATGGTCCTGCTAGGTGATGCAAATTTTAGACATGTGTGTGGTGCATGTGCATTGGTACTAGTATGAGGAAGAAGAGCTCGACGAGGAGACTTGTAGTATGACAACGGGCCAGACTTCGGATTCATGAAGGACTTTTATAGGGCTCCTGGGCAGAACAGTCGGCACTTTGACATTGAGATCAGCAAAGTCGGTCACCCGTTGGCAAATCTGTTTCGTACAGTGATAGAGCATGATCAAAGGCAAGTGGTGATGAAATATCAAAGAATTTGGTTGGCTATATTACCAGGGACGCTGACGTCTTCAGAGCATGTGCTGGCCGCGCGCGCAGAAATGAGGCAGCGGCACGGCAGCGTGGATCCTGAAGTCATCAGTGCTCCTGTGCCTATCATCTTCTGGTGTATTGGAAAAGATGGCTGATTTTATACCTCCTGGTTGATTGTGGAGACATTTGGTCTGATGGATCGCCCGGGAACGTGAGTTCGATCTTCATGATACGCGTGCTCCTGTCCAAAGGTAGGGTAGAAGATCGATCGGCATTGAGGCTGCCGGCGTCGGTCAACTATATGCACACCGGAATTGGATAGAAGTGCATTACGATCAGAAGCACAACATGGCAAAGTTTCATAGAGTTTTGATGAATGGATCATCCGGAACGCAGATGCCAACCTCTGGTTTCCAGGACAGGCGCTGGGCGCGTCCAGATGCAGGGCGGCGGCGCCAGGGAGATCTCGGACTGGTGTGCTCCAATAGTCGATCTGTTTATTGGGTTCATGGAATACACACAGGTGCATCTTGTGGTTAAAGGGAGCAGCGATCGGAGCTCTGGACTCCGGGAATGCTGACGCCAACATGATGTCCCGGCGCTGACCGCGACAGGCAGCAAGGGCGGCGAGGTAAGGAGGCGGCCTGGCAGTGCCGTGGGGCTTCGAGGTATAGAGAAGGACGTCCATAAGCAATGTGCAACCCTATTCTGATTTCTAGAGCAATGAACAAACTCGACCTTTCGGAGCTCAGTCGCGAGCTGCTTCACTTCCTTCACCAACGCCAACCTTCCTCTGCCGATACATGGGCTCTTCAGTGCATGGACCACATTGAGACAGTCGGTCTCCAGAACCACCTCCTCTGCTACCACTGGATTGCCAAATTCAAGCCTTCACAGCAAGCCAAGAGCTCGGCCTCCTCCGTATCCGCCACATTTAACAGGAACCGTCGTGATGAGAATCTGATGGCACCGTGCTCGTTTCCTCGCTACAACTCCCGCTGCAGCCCGGCCTGACAAGTGACAACGCCTTGTATACTGCGATATTGATCTTAACACTTCCAGGTGCAGGCTTACGCCAAGCTGGTAGCAAGTTATAGCTGGTTGATGGTCACAACAGAAGAATAGAGGAAGAAGATACGGGAGAGCTTATTACTGCTGCAAGTATAAGCTGCAATCTGAAAGAGATGAAAAGGAAAGGATTTCAAACAAGGTTTGACGAAGACGGCTGAGCTACTAGTATTATTGTAAATTTAGTTACGTTCCAAAATTTGAATTTTAAAATATTTCAAAAGATTTTAAATTTAGAGTAAATTTAGTCACATTATTTCAAAATTTAAAATTTTAGGGTGTGACATGCATGATCGTTCTAAATGTGGAGACCTACGTGGAAACAGAGTTTTCTTGACAGCCTAAACTGCCAAGGAATTCAGGAAACCTCTAACTAAAATTGTACATCCTCACCAAAAGTCTTGATTATTGCAATAACGTATAGGTGCGATGCTGTGGATTCCTAAAAGTGTATTCACAAGATAATCCAATTCGATTGAATTATAATTTTTGCGCGGCGTTGCCGCGCTGTTTCTAGAGCAATGAACAAACTCGACCTTTCGGAGCTCAGTCGCGAGCTGCTTCACTTCCTTCACCAACGCCAACCTTCCTCTGCCGATACATGGGCTCTTCAGTGCATGGACCACATTGAGACAGTCGGTCTCCAGAACCACCTCCTCTGCTACCACTGGATTGCCAAATTCAAGCCTTCACAGCAAGCCAAGAGCTCGGCCTCCTCCGTATCCGCCACATTTAACAGGAACCGTCGTGATGAGAATCTGATGGCACCGTGCTCGTTTCCTCGCTACAACTCCCGCTGCAGCCCGGCCTGACAAGTGACAACGCCTTGTATACTGCGATATTGATCTTAACACTTCCAGGTGCAGGCTTACGCCAAGCTGGTAGCAAGTTATAGCTGGTTGATGGTCACAACAGAAGAATAGAGGAAGAAGATACGGGAGAGCTTATTACTGCTGCAAGTATAAGCTGCAATCTGAAAGAGATGAAAAGGAAAGGATTTCAAACAAGGTTTGACGAAGACGGCTGAGCTACTAGTATTATTGTAAATTTAGTTACGTTCCAAAATTTGAATTTTAAAATATTTCAAAAGATTTTAAATTTAGAGTAAATTTAGTCACATTATTTCAAAATTTAAAATTTTAGGGTGTGACATGCATGATCGTTCTAAATGTGGAGACCTACGTGGAAACAGAGTTTTCTTGACAGCCTAAACTGCCAAGGAATTCAGGAAACCTCTAACTAAAATTGTACATCCTCACCAAAAGTCTTGATTATTGCAATAACGTATAGGTGCGATGCTGTGGATTCCTAAAAGTGTATTCACAAGATAATCCAATTCGATTGAATTATAATTTTTGCGCAGCGTTGCCGCGCTGGTTATGTTAATTTTATTGTGGTCTCTCTTGTACGACCCTCCTTTTATTCCAATCGAGATTTGTTTTTAAGAAGACATTCATAAATAGCATAATATATTATACTACATTTTTATCAAAAAAGGTATTATTATAAATTTAATGACGACAAATTGGACATGATCTACCATTAGTGCATGATTTAAGTGACATCAGACAACATTAGTGTGTTTAAGGGAGAATGGTGAATTTAATTGTCTTCCATGCGGACAGGCCATTGTCCTGATGGTACGACGCCATGAGTGCGTCAGTGCTGGCGTGCGGGAGATCGAGCCCCGTTGCACACCTGGCTTGACGCGACGACTTTGGCGTGTCTGCCTGCTGCTTGCGTCGGAGAGCGAAGAGTGAAGACCACCCATTTTTTAAAAAAATGCCTTCGACGCTGCTTTTTAGTTCTCATTACTTCAAAGAAGTAACTGGATTCTTGATGCTTCTCTTTCAGAGAACCTTGCAACATTAATATTTGGTCTAACTGACATAGTACATGTGGTGCATTTTAAATTTGGCATTTGTTTTCTCCAAAAATGAAGATGTTTCCTAAAGCAACCGGGTTGGTTCCACCTCCACACATCAAAAAGTTTTTATATAAAAAACAAAAACAAATGTGTGTATTGAGAGAGAGAGAGAGAGAGAGATTTATATGTTATCAAACTAAGTAGTTTTCTTATTGCAACTATCTTTGATACACATAAAAAAAAGATTTGTTGGCAATAAAACTTTGATTGGCAACTTTTACATAGTGTATACAGGTGGTGAAAGAACCCAAAAAAAGGTCTAAAAAAACAAACCAAAAAAGAAAAAAAGGCTTATTATCTGTTAGTATGTAGTTTTGAGAGAGTTGTGGAAGGACTTGTAAAAGAATTTGTTTACTCAAAGGGGCTGGAAGCAAGTTTCAAAAATCTGGTTCTTGTATTCTGCGAAGGGGCTGTATGCATGTTTCCAGGGGTAAGTGGAAGGACCGGGAAAGAAATTGTTCATCCGAGAAGGATCTAGAAGAAAGTTTCGAGACAGAGGGGGAAGGACCACATTCATTCCTTGTTTCTAGAAGGGCCTAGTCGCAACATATCCGGAGCAAATCGAATGGCTGTTGTTTGTCTACCGAGCAATCCGACGACTCACATTATTTGGATGACGTGGCGTGATCGTTTAACAAGAAAACGCACGCGTTTTAGAAGAATAGAGATATGCATATAGGTTGTATTAACCAGTTAAATATATTTGCTAGAAAATGCAAAACAATCAAGTTTGTAGTCAGGATTAATTACACGCTTTTAAATTATGTGAAGTGTCTATCGCGATACCACATGTGCAGACTATACAGTTTGAAACGATAATATAAAACTAGCCGTACGTATTAAAATAGAATAGACGCACATAGTGATTTATCAAAAAAAAATCACAAAGGAGCTAAAGGCAACAAGTCCAAAAAGATGTGCATTCAATCTATAAATGCTGCCTCCTGGCTTTGAACTGCCGATGCTGTGGCCGGTGATTCCTAAACCAGTTTACATATGCGGTACAGATAATATTGTTTCTTTCCTGGCTGTAACCAATACAATGAGTTTTTACGTAGGAAAAATATAAATGCACTGACATTGAAGACTTGCACGAGATTAATATTTTTATTTATATGAGCTTAAAAATTTATATTACAGGCTACTAAAGGATGCAAAAAACATGGCGTGAATATGACACCAAACTAAAGCACACCATAGGTCCGTAAGATAAAAACTTTTGTAGGCACGTCCACACGTGTGCACAAGCTCGGAGGTAGAGGCGTGTTCATCAAACATCGTGCTATCATACTACTAAAAAGAGACATGGTATTATCCCACTCACCGCACTCAAAAGTATTTAGGCCCAAATGTGTTTTAGCCAAAAATTGGCCCGCATCTAATAATCATTAGGGGCTGTACAAACGGTGCAGAAGCGTTTGTCATTACTCTGAGTGATCGGCCACGGCGTTCGCATCACAGCTAGACAGAGTGCCCAGCGGCCTGAAGTTATGCCTTAATGGACTACAAAAGGCCATATCTCTGTCCAGAGAAAAATAAAATCACTCGCTCTTCAAGAAGCTATTGAAGTTGCGTTAGAGATACAGAGCACCTTGTAGTACCTTGTGGTATGATTCTACTAGTTGCTTGCGGGAAAGAAACAAAACTGAGGCAACCATGCTTGTATTGTCAATTGTCATGTTGCTGACGAGCAAGTTGTTGGCAGTTGTGGGGTGTGAACTTCTGAATTTACTCTCAGGCGGCTTGCTGTACTTTGTATTAATCTCCTAATTTTGTGCTTCGGGCTCTGGTCAAAACTTGGTTGCATTGAAACTTATTTCCTTCTTAATGAGGAAATAAGCATCTCCCCACATATTTTGAAAATGATGGTTCATTTGTGATAAGTATAGTGCGGTGATATAAGAGAACTATATGGTCACATGGCAACGCGGAAGGATCTAGTCTACATCATGTTTTTCTTTGTCCTATATTTGGAACATTTACTGGTCGGAGAGTTAGGATACCATGTTGTTTAGCGGAACACTAAAGGTACTTCAGATCTTGCAAAACTCCAACCAAAATTGGAACATGGCATGACAACTAGAGGATGAGTTCTCCGTTGTGAGGGTCACATATTATTATCGACAATACTCATCATAGTATCATTCTTGTTTCCTTTATTGCCATAAATATAATGTCCAAATTTTTAACTTCGAGACTAATATAGCATCAATATTTTGATTTAGACACAAAATTTACACTTTTCTCCCTATCATAGTTTTGACGAACTTGGTCATTTTGTCTATGCTAGTCTCATGATTCATAAAACAGCGTTGGTTATCAAATCAATAAGACAGTGCTGGTGTTTGAAACTACAGTTATAGAAGTTTCTCATACATATGTTTTTGTGAAGGCGATTAAATTTCCCCTAGACCTCGTTGCAACGAAATGTGGAGAATACTGCCAACATGTAAAGATAATTGAACTTATACAAACGACCCAATTAACTACAATTTCAGGATTTCGAATATATATGTTCTGGATATACAAATATCGTTTGTCAATGTGTTTAGCATCTACTTCGTATAAAGAAAAGGTCTTGACCATCTGGCTTCTCGAAGCAATTAAATGGGAAGTGGAAAAGTATACTAGAATGGTAACACGGCTCGTTGCAGTAGGCCTACACAGTTAATCCGATTTTTTGACCAACTGACCTAATAACCCAACGTAACAACCCAACACAAGTCAACTTTTCCTCCTGTTGATGCCACTGCGGCTGTGATGACACTCCGATTGACAGCCCCTCAAATATGGCATTTCTCGCAGCTCATGACACCGTGCGTGGTCCCCAGCGGCATCCGAGTCACTCTGCACCAAACTTGAAACCATCGTTCAGTTGGCTGGCGAGTTTCTCACTGGCCTGGAGTTAATGGAATGGGCAACATCTCCGTCTCAGGATAGTTCATAAAAAAAAAATCTCCGACTCAGGAAAGATCGATCCTCAAGCAGCGTCTGGAAAATTATGTTCTTTCTTAATTCCAGTACTGTGGTACTTATGGAATCAAGGTTTTGGTGGAACCTTTGGGCTGCGGGAAAAGAGTCATTTATATAATTCTTTTGACTATATATCTATTGCCACCTTTTCGAACTGTGAGGCATGTAAGCATGTCCCATGTCTCTTTTCAATGTGTAAGACATACAAACAAATTTAGTTTCCTTTGTTGGTCTTTTTCAGTAGGTACTACATCAGTATCATATACTCTCTAACTATTCTTCCACATTGTTTCAGTATTATTATCTATAAGTAGGGATAACTACTAGATCAGTTTGTATTCTCTCTGCTCGGCCGTCATACACAACTTATGAGTTTTGGTGCCTACCTGGAATAGGCCTTATCTTGAAAACATTAGTATCTACTACTCATTTCTATGAAGGCCAAGGCCGAGACTAGCTAATGCAGTCTTTCCACTATCTAAAAAAACTCATTTTTGTTTGTTTGTATTAAAGTTGTACTAATCTTCTTTTTTCATCCTACAATGCAGTACATGTTCACACCTTGTGATGTCTTTTATAAAAAAAAATAGTGATCATTGGTAAACAGGCAAAGAAGTGACAATAGCAAATCTAATCGGTGTCATGTACTTCCTTAGAATTGTATTCTTTATCCGCAAGCCTGGGCGTCGTTTAGCCAAACTCCAAAAGTCACTTTTGTACTTGAAAAATCCGATATTAATGGAAACGAACACGGTACCACGCTTGTGACAGGACAAAAGTGGGAAATATCGTGTGCATCTTTGGAATTGTGCTTCTTATTTACAAGCGATGGTGTCGTTTAGCAGGATCCTAGATGTCATTTTGTACCCACAAAATCCAACAACAACAGAATCAAATATGATTCGAAAAAGGGTGTTCGGGGTGTGGGAGCTACCGTAACTGGTGGGGTGTCGGGGGGGGGGGGGGGTATAGGC
>LAPY01000683.1:164221-175145 GCA_000970635.1 Eragrostis tef
TATACGCGATAATGCAAGGCCATTCATATATTCCTTCACTTGTATACTCTATTTATTGGATCCTTCATGGAAAAATGTATGATTGTGTTTCTTCTAAATGTCTTAAAACATGTTCTTTATTTATTTATTACTTCCCAATACATTTTGATATTATTGTGCTTTTCCATATGTTCACAATGACTTCCTAATAAGTCGAACAACCAACACTGTAACTTTTAAGAACCCTCCAAGACACAGAACACCTGCAGGACCCTTAGGTGTCAGGAAAACAACATGAATAGAAATATGGATAAGCACCTAAATTAAAGTGATGATATTGTCTTAGTTTAGGGCCATAACCTAGATATCAAGACCTGACATATATTGTTTCAGAAATTATGCTGAAACTTTGGGAACTAAAAGTTCAAGAATCAGTAATGGGCGGCTTGAATAAATTAATTAGAAGATTTACTACCAGATTCTTGTGATGCATAATTTATCCCTCTTTGTTTAGTAGATTTAAGAGCTGGCATCGTGTATCTCTATAGCCACTATGTTGCATGTGACAGAAGCCTAATAAAATTTACAGCTACAACCATGAAATTGATTGTTCTCCACTTAAATGTTTATTGACTCCATTTGCTCTGAGCAGACGAAATTGTTGACTGTTGCTGACGTAAAACTGCCACTGTGGTTACCGTAATGCAACTCATATCTCTCCGTTCAACCCAAGTTGCCAACAACCAGAGAGACATTTCTCTATATAAGCACCATTGGGGGCAGATCTCTGGTAGAAAAAGAGAGAGAAGGGGCAAGAGGTAGGACACAACACACTTCCTCAACTCGAAGAGTATGGACACCAGCAAAGCCACTGCCGGCGACTCAGCACCCCCTGCTACAGCCACCAACGCTGTGTCCACGGTCCAGCGGCCTGTTACTGTAGGCGAAGCTCATCATGATGGGCCCCAAGGTGAGGTCCATGCCACTGCTATTTCTTCCCAGCTTGTGAACACATCAGGGGTGCAGGCCAACATCCCTGTACCAGAAGCAGCCGTCATGTCTGGTACACCTGAGTCTGTGTGCTCCAACGGCAAGAAGTCCAGGAATTTTATGATTAAGAGGCTGTGGAAGAGGATCAAGAGTACGTTCCGGCGCCGTCTATCATTTCGCCGTCGCAACACCACTTTGCCTGAGTCCGACCTATCTGATGATGAAGTGGACTCAAAGCGCACCCCTAGAGGGCTGTATTTTGCATAGATCTGCAGTGTGACTGCGTGGGAGAACTCGGGCAAGAAATAATTTCGTCTCTGTTTACTTATGAATCCTTTAGTTTGCATGTATTTGTCGTCTTAAGGTACCTTCAAATTGTTCGGTGTGTGGTCTAGTAACCTTAATTCGTTCAGTGTGCTTGTACCTGTTATGCTTTTACTGTAACTTATCGTTTCGTTTCCTTTTGGAGTGCATCTGATGGCTCAAATGTTTTTTTGCTGTATTTGTTTCCTTCAGAAGAATTGATGTGAAACTAGTTGTATGAGCTCTTGTGAACAGAACATACTGATGCTTATACCAATTGAGAACAGAACAATGAACATACTGATGCTGAGACCAAAGAAATCGTTTTCTAAAAGAAAAGCACAGTGGTCACAACTCTTTTCATATAATTACGTTATGATCGCAAATATCAACTTATAGGCATAAAAGAGCCACAATTCATTAAACAAAATCATTGAATCCATTAAGTTCTGATATGTTCATTGCTCTAACATATGTAATTTTAAACCACATGAATTAGCAAACAATGATGCTTAGGTCAGGACAGTTATGACTTGATGTGACTCCAAAGATTTGTACGTAAGCAATTGGAGCGACTCCAAAAGTCACCAGTGACTTGCGACGAGGTGCCCTTGCACTCTTAGCTTGCGTGATAATTATATTGCTTTCCACCTAGCTAAGGTGCCGCTTGAGAACTCCCACACCATAGGTAGAGATCTGCTGAATCGCTCTAGTAGTGTCAACACAAACAGTTAGATTCACTGAAAAACGAATAATTGTATCTAAAAATACACATAATCTGAACCGAACAAGAAGTGGAAGAAACGTTGATGCTTTGCTTAAAAAAATATGAGAATCGGCGACAGCCTAATGGTATATAATTTTATTTTAGGACCAGATGAACAATTGAGAAGTCAGTAGCATGAGAATCCGAGAGACCAAGACACCCCTCAAATTTGAGATGAACATGGTCGAAGTTTCATGAAACCACATTAACTAATTACACGGCGCTTGCTCATTGACACATGTAATATGTTAAAAGTGATCTATAGACACCTGTATTGGAAAGAATATACGAGGTTATAATCTCTTGCTAAAATATTCCATACATCTACTAAACACCCCGTTCATTTTTGTGCTAACCTAGACTCTCATCATTTATAGTTTGTGCATCCTATGGTGAATTGGTGTCATAAGGGGAAAAAAACAGTACCTCATTTCTGACGTCGATCACAGAAGTGATGAGCAGGCAGGGGCATCATGTAACCGTTAGTTCCATTATTGCTTTGGGTGGATTTGTTTCTACCAATTGAATGTTTACTGGCATCACTTGATGGATGCACGTAATTGCTGACAGCATAGTATTGACCAACTGACAGTGGATCTACCACCCGAACCCAGCTGTGAATTGCTGACCATGACAGCCAGGTAAATTGGTATTTAAGTACAGCATTTCTCCGCTGAATGAACACAGTCGTGTGGGAGAGAGGAGAAAGGGTGAAGAACTAGTGTACAATGACTCGAGGCGCCAAGAATGCCAAAGCATCAGCAGGGCAGTCAGTCCCTAACGCTAGAGTCGAATCTGAAGGACGCTCCAGCGGCAGCAGAACTGTTGTGCCCAGGGACCAGGCCGCCCGTCAAGGTGAGTCTCGACATGTTAGGCAAAATGGTGAAATCCATGCCTCGGTAACTCCTTCAAACACTGCAGTGAAATCAAAGGGGCAGGCAGATGCCTCTCATTCAGAAGACTCAATGGAGAGTGAGTCACCTGTTGAATCTGTGAGCTCCAATAGCTATCTGTTTAAGAAGAGGATGCGACTGTGGTGGACGATGGGGATTGGGTCCTCCCATATGGCAAATCGCAAACGTCCTCCCAAGTCCCTTCCTTCAGATGATGATCTGGATTCCGAGGAGAGCTCCAATGGCCGTTAGATATCTGTATCATGTTCTTATTATTATTGTAGCAAATCCATCTTTTAGTGGGTTTTACCTTTCATTTACCTCCATCTTATGTCAGCACATCTCGTCCTATGTGAGATTTCATAATTTTAGTATACGTTATGGAATGTATTCCATGCATATGCCTGCATTTTCACTTATTGTAACAAAAGAAATTGAAGGGATAATATGTGCATTCAGTGAGATTTTTGAACCATGATTGTGTTGTTCTAAGATGAACGACGACATGATACAAGAGATGAAAGGGATAAAGAAAGTGAAGAACAAAATGATTAATAATTATAATAAAAATGCATATGGAGGCAAACATCAATATGAATGGGTAAGGACACTAGTATTCAGGGAGCGATACAGTTATGTATATCAATCAGAGACATCCCAAAATCCTCTTTTGTGTAATAACCCTAAATCATAAAAAAATATAGACTTTTAGTCTATCTTGTAAACATACACCTTAGCTTGATTCAAAAATTTTCGTAAGTGCCAATGGATTTTCCTTAATATATCAACTTTAAAGGTCCACTTTTTCACTACCAGATCATATGAACGTATTCTATCATTTTCTCAGCATTCTAAAAAAGAATATGCAGAGAAATTATTTTTGTTTAGAAAATAAAAAGGATGCATCAAATTCAAAGAACTCAAACAGCACTAGACATGCATCAAGCAGACATACCTGTGAAAAAAATCACTACAAAAACAAACAAATGGTGCAAAGTTCTTGCTCAAAAGAATATGCCAACAAGAATCATCAACATGCAATAAAACATGTAGCACAGAATCTAAAGAATATATGAAATAGTGTTGTTAGTGATGTTGTTAAGTAATGCTAGTTAGTTTGAAAATCAAATGCACATGATTGTGAAATAATGAACTTCATATCAACATTGTTTGTGCATATATGGATACACAGATATCTTTTACAAAGGCAGGATCGATTTCAAGGTTCTTTTCTTGAGACGTTTTCCATGGTCATACAAGTACTGAAACTACCCATAATATTTTGAGGATCCAACTATTGCTCTCTCCTTCCATGTGAACTACCATTTATTGTAGGCACAGATTTGGTGGATACAAGGTCACATTTTGCTAATCCCTGAATGAACTGATCAACTCCAGCTACATCTCTCCTACAAAACCAAACCAAGTAGCTAGAAAAAAAGATCCACGTCAACAAACAAGGAAGAGTGAGAAAAACAGATCTGGTGTCACCATGACCATTAGAATTAGGATCTTGTCACGATGACCATTAGGATTAGGATCTCCCGGAGACTTGCCCTCTCCAGCCAGCTGGGTCCCGTCCATGCCCTCTTAGATTTTTTTTATTTAATTTGTGAGCTGATACTATTAATTAGATTGAGTTCGGAAAACAAGGCCCATGAACCATTTTATAAATAATTCATGCTATATGCTCATGGAGTTTCGTATGGTTGGTTTCTGGATCCACAGTAATTGATGGTCAAAGTTTAAAAAGTTTGACTTAGAACAAAACTCAGTGGACACTATATTTCTAGATGGAGAGAGTATCGGTTTTTCTTTCTCCACATTTCTGTCCAAAAACTTGAATCAGATTTGAAATAGATGAAGGTACATATCTGAATAAATTTTTATCCAAGATATCCAGATGTGAAATATCTTGTTGGACCACGTAAGTTATGTTATTTAATTCAGGATATTTTAATAAACATATGGTGCCATCAATGGCTTACGGGCCTTTTTATTTTTTGACCATTGATTTTCTTTATCGTCTGTATGACCATACGGGCTGATGAGCCAAAATTAGCGTTCATACCTTATTAGCCAATACGAACACTACTCTATCAATATCGTGAATGAGCTGCTTTCTATATTTATATCATCGGTAGTGGGAATTCATAGGTGGTGTTTCAAAGTAAGAATTCTCCTTGTGTAATTTCCTTTTTCAGCAAAGTTTTTGATTTACTGTGGTACTTTACTACTTTATCCACCGAAACAAATTGCACAGCAAAACTTGACAGGCATATATATCATTTTCTTGCATTGGGCGCCAGATACTGAGCATTGATCTGCATCCATTTTGATTTTGCTAATCCAGGAATGCATTAATGATGCCAGTGTATTTCCGCTATAAATCCATGGCTAGACCCAGGAACATTTGACAATTAACGCTGAGAAAGAAACAGTTTAGCAAAGCAGGAATCTTGAGAAATACACAATGAGGATTAGGGTTAGGATCTCTGGGACTCGCCCTACAGGCCAGCCGGCTGGGGCTTCTTCTCTACGGGGCTGGGTCTCGCCAATGCCTGGTGACCTCGTCGGCGTGCGCCTTCAGGGCGGCGAATGGGTCCTTGGCACCGTCGCCCTCTACGGAAACTATCCCGGCGGAACCTCGCTCCTCGTCTCCGTTGCCGGCAGGGAGCCGACTTACTTTGCCAGGTGCGTGGTCTCTTCAACTGGTAGCGTGGAACCCCGGCGTCGCCGCCGACGCCGGCACCGGAGGAACAACGTTGAGGTCTCGGCTGCGCTTGACGCCGGTGGTGTTGAGTCCGCGGAGAGCAGCAACGAGTGGTATATTTAGAAGAACTGTTTTACCGTTATCCATGCATAGATATAGATGCAGAACTATCAAGATTCTCTTGTAAACGTTGTGTCATTTTATATTACTATGATGGAATGAATCGAGTTATGAGATGCAGTAGGCTCCTTTTGTTCTGATGCGACGTGTTTCAGTTAATTGAATAAGCTGTCGTCCTATGCATTTCTTTGCAAACTGAAAACAGCCGATGCAATTCCTAGATGAAAATGTACTAAATCGGCTCTTTGATTTTTCCCATTGCCAGCGATTTACTGGAAGTTTCAGTACTCCACTTGATCATAGATACTCATGATTATCTAAATATTTAACAAAGAAATTAAGTGAAGAAATTTTTTGTTAAGTACATTAGTATCTTATGTCTTGGTGACGTCACCATGCTGCAAATTAAATGACTTGGAAAATAGAATATATCACTATGGAGCTAAGGAATAGGATAATTTGTAGTCACAATTACTACTGATGATTCACCCTAATTCTTAGGGACCTTGGCAATGGACAAACAGACTTTCACTTCTCATATCCAATGCAGTTCAGTAGACAAAATTACTGAAGTTCCTTTCTTTAGTCTCCACTTTTTCAAATGTTGTTTGTGGTAGTTCATTTTTTTGAGACCGCTTTGGATTCATGATGTATCGAGGCCAATATTAAGTTTTATTAAATTCACCATTCATAATATTTTCTCTCTTCCCTGTGGTGAGGCAGAAACTGCATGCATGACCTGCAATGGACCATGGATTTTGTGGATGTGTAGCTAGCAAAACAATGATATCTAGAATGCAATTAATTGCTGATCTCACACAGACCTATCATCACTGAACATGAAATCCAACTCCTCGTCAGTGCAATTTTACAAAACATGCAAGATACACCCTCTGGGGGCACATAATTAATCCCTAAAATTATAGACATGAAAAATATGGGCATAGCTACACTGTTGCGTGTGCAAAAAAAAAAAACAAGGATCCGACGCCGGCACCGGAGGAACAACGTTGAGGTCTCGTCTGCGCTTTGACGCCGGTGGTGTTGAGTCCGCGGAGAGCAGCAACGAGTGTTATATTTAGAAGAACTGTTTTATCGTTATCCATGCATAGATATACATGATGCAGAACTATATATCAAGATTCTCATGTAAACGTTGTGTCATTTTATGTTACTAGTATGATGGATGAATCGAGTTATGAGATGCAGTAGCCTCCTTTTGTTCTGATGCGAGAGACGTGTTTCAGTTAATTGAATAAGCTGCCGTACGTCCTATGCATCTCTATGCAAACTGAAAACACCCGATTCAATTCCTAGATGAAAATGTACTAAATCGACTCTTTGATTTTTTTTCCCCTTGCCAGCGATTTATTGGAAGTTTCAGTAAAGAATTCTTTTGTGAAGTAAATTGGTGCCATCGCCATGCTGCAAATTAAATGACGTGGAAAATAAAATATATCAGTATGGAGCTAAGGAATAGGACAATTTTGTAGTCCAATTACTATTGATGATTCACCCGAATTCTTAGGAACCTTGGCAATAGACAAAGAGACTTTCGATCACTTCTCATATCCAATGCAGTTCAGTAGACAAAATGTACTGAAGTTCATTCTTTAGTCTCCACTTTTTCAAATGTTTGTGGTAGTTCGTTTTTGTGAGACCGCTTTGGATTCATGATGTATCGAGGCCAACATTAAGTTTTATTAAATTCACCATTCATAATATTTTCTCTCTTCCCTGTGGTGAGGCAGAAACTGCATGCGTGACCTGCAATGGACCATGGATTTTGTGGACGTGTAGCTAGCAAATCAATGATATCTAGAATGCAATTAATTGTTGAGCTCACACAGACCTATCATCACTGAACATGAAATCCAACTCCTCGTCAGTGCAATTTTATAAAACACGCAAGATACACCCTCTGGGAGCACATAATTAATCCCTAAAATTATAGACATGAAAAATATGGGCATAGCTACACTGTTGTGTGTGCAAAAAAAAAAAACAAGGATCCGACGCCGGCACCGGAGGAACAACGTTGAGGTCTCGAATTAATTGCTGATCTCACACAGACCTATCATCACTGAACATGAAATCCAACTCCTCGTCAGTGCAATTTTATAAAACACGCAAGATACACCCTCTGGGAGCACATAATTAATCCCTAAAATTATAGACATGAAAAATATGGGCATAGCTACACTGTTGTGTGTGCAAAAAAAAAACAAGGATCCTCGTTGATCAAGATATAATGGAACAACACTTCATCTGGATATGCTAACCAATTTGTGTAACGCTAAAACATATCATTATATGTTATTATCAGTATTTCGTTTTGGTTAGTGAAGATTAAAATTACGACATGACAAGAGTTTAAGATTTCAACTTTTATACATAATTCAAGCCAACCATCTATTATGAACTTTTTTTTTGGGATTAACCATCCATTATGAACTGCATAGAAGATCAAAAGAACCTCTATTTTGAGGGTGTATATATGAAAAGAACTTCACTCTCAAACCAGATGCTTACGCCATATGAGGTTAACAGTTCGGATCAAACAATTAATTGTAAATTTAGTTACATTGTTTCATCTGGATTTTCATTTTATAAAATATATCCTTCCATCCTGCAGTTATGAAGTGCATCATCGTTTGTATGTATATTTTTTGTTAGTTTTCCACTCAATTTGTTTGCATTACTGTTTCTTTCGATTCAGAAGTATTATCGGATATATGCTAGCTAACTTGCTGTTACGCACCCACTCTACCTTGAAACAGAATTTTCTTGACGGCCCAAACTGCCAAGGAAATCAGGAAACCTCTCACACCCTCACAGAAATTCTCGATTATTGTAATGACTTATAGGTGTGTTCATGTGATTTCGAAGTAGTTTATTCACAAAAGAATCCAATTCCATGGTAGATGCATATAGGTTGTATTAACAAAGTAAATATTTTCGCTAGAAGATGGAAAACAATCAAAGTTCTTTTCAGAATTAATTACATGCTTTTGAATAATGGGACGTGTCTAACGTGATACCACATGGGCATAGTATAAAAGTTTTAACCGTACGATGTTATAAAACTAGCCCTCTTATATATAACTGTATAGATGCACACAGTTATTTCTTCAAATGAGCACGATGGAACTAAATGCAACAAATCACTTCTTCAAAAAGATGCGCATTCAATATATAAAAGCTGGCTTTGAACTGCCAATACTGTGCGCCTCTGATTCCTAGACCAGTTTACCTATGCGGTACAGATATTCTTATTTCTTTCTCTGCCTGTAACTAATAACATGAGTTTTCACTTCGGAGACAGAAAAATGCAGTGACATTGAAGACTTGCACAAGTTTATTATGCCGATTTTTATATGAGCTTAAATATTTATACTACAGGCTACTCAAGGATGCAAAAAGGATGACGTGAATATGACACCAAACTAAAGCACACCATAGGTTCTTTTGCCTTGGCGAGTAGGTCTATTACTGGGGATTGCATATGTTGTATTATGTCCGAGCCTTGTCAACTATTGGGGCTGCATATTTTTAATGGACACTATGTTATATTCTATTCAATCCTACTGTAACTATTATTGTTAAGGGAAATAGTGAAAAGAGCTCCTCAATTTGTTTCCTACAACTTGCTCTTCTGTTGAACCATGCTACAGAGATTAATAGACTTGTTTTACTTCAAGTCAGGCTGGTTTTGATTCCTTGTCATCTTTGCCCAACTTTG
The DNA here is from genome assembly GCA_000970635.1 of Eragrostis tef. Lineage (NCBI taxonomy): Eukaryota > Viridiplantae > Streptophyta > Magnoliopsida > Poales > Poaceae > Eragrostis > Eragrostis tef. The sequence goes on from LAPY01000683.1 coordinate 173,728, forward strand.
CTCTGACAATAATTTTGCACGTCTTGTATATTCGGTTACATGTATAATATGAAAACAAGCATAAGACCAAAGTTTAAAAATACTCAATGTTTGTGTTAGTAATTTCTATATGCCCGAGGTAGAAAGTTAACAGATATATATATATTTCATTTATACACGCCATATTGAAAAGATAACTATTCTCACTGATAATGAACACGAGGCAATATTTAAGTTGCATTCACATCAACCTAAAAAATAAAGAAGGAATAGAAGAAGACATAATACAATTTGGCACCATATTATAGCATTGCATCAGGTTCATAGAATAGTATATTATTGTATAGTTTGTACACCCTTTTTACGCGTCATAAATAATCAATTTCAACGACTTCTTGAAAAGGTATAGATTCCTTTAAGTTGACTATTTGATCATATGTATATTGAATAAATAAATAAAATTCCCATCCTGGTGTACTGAAAATTCAATTTATTTTCCTCTTCCTCTAGTCTGCCCCCCACAAATCTGTAGGAAAAAGATCTTGAAATGGAGTTTTAGGAGACATGGGAAGTAAATGTACTCACTTAAGAAAAAAAATTCCCCTCTTCTCTACTGAAACAAGCGAGCCAGGTAACATTATTCTTCTTTTACATTAATTAGAAAAAATGTAAAAACTATCACATATGTAACTTGTGGTTTGAGATTTCACCACATAACTTGTTTTATGGTAAATAACCCCCCCCCCCCCCCCCCCCCCCCCCCCCCCCATTTTGGTTAGGGAAAAAGGCACAAACTATCCCAGATGTCATTGTAGTTTGAGATTCCACTGCATAGCATGTGTTTGTTGTAAATGCCCGTCCCACCCCACTGAATTTGGTTGCCAAAAACATCCTAGTTTGTGCATGCTTACTGATTTAGCATGTTTTCAATAATTTGGATCAGCCAATATATCGAGTTCTTATCTAAGTAACAAACTTAGGCTATCTCCAACGGATAGCCTAGAAGTTACACGGGGGGTGAAAGCAACAAAACCTGTCTCCAACGGAGGCCCCAATAGACGGACGCATTTTCGGAGCCTGGAGCTCGATCCCCACAAATGAATCACGGAGCCCCAGCACCCCTTCGCTTCCGACACGGTCACGCAGGCAAGAGGCGGGGCCCGCGGTGGCGGAGCTTGCGACGGGCAGGGGGCGCGGCAGCGGGGGACGGAGCTCGCGGCGATGCTGTTGAGGTGGTGCCGGCGGAGCTCGGTGGCGCGGACAGCGGCAGGAGGCGCGGCGGGGGGGAGGCCGAGCTCGCGCCCCGCCAGCTCCCCGCCTCCGCCTCTCCCATGGCCAAGCGCGCGACGCCGGCGAGCCGTGCTTCCTCGCCGAGCTTGAGAAGCACTGCTTCCTCTTCCTGGTCCTGCTTCACCGCCGAGCCATGGCGGCCCCCCTCC
>LAPY01000684.1:86470-98861 GCA_000970635.1 Eragrostis tef
GGTTCCCGCGCCCGCCGCCCTCCGTCATGCCGAGGCGCCCCGCCGCGCAGCGGAGGGCCGCGACGTTGTGCGCGCCGACGGTGATGGCGACGCCGTAGCAGAACTTGGCGCAGGCCTCGAACGCCTCCGCGCCGCCCGGGAAGTCCGTCAGCTCGACGAAGCTGCAGCCGCCGCCGCTTGACGACGACGACGACGACTCCGCGCATAGAGCTTGTAGCAGCAGGCATTTGGAGAGCAGAGGGAACTGCCGAGTTTCAACGACGGCGCACGCAAGAAACGAACAGAGATGTGAGCATGGGCCATACACTCTGGTCATGGACAGAGCACCTCAAGAAATGGAAGAGTGCCCATGGTGGCAATCCATGAGGAAAATCACGCATAAGAATCGGTTCTTGCCACGGACAAAGGACTAAGATGTACCTACCTTGTGGAGACGGAACAGGACGTGCTCCACCTGGATTTCCAGGTCAGTGGCCACCTCCGTGTGGACAGACCTGGAATCGACGAACCACGTCAACCAGAGAGCACGAGCAAACACCGAACGGGATGAAACAAATCGGCAGGCAGTTCTTACGCACCTGACGGGCCCGGAGGTGAAGAAGATGTCCGGCCGGGTACCGAGCTTCATGAGCTTCATCCTCGCGGGCTAGGACTTGGACCAGATCGAAGCTGCAAGTCCTGCGCGTGTGTGCCTAACCGTGTGGAAGCAGAAAGTGATTCTTCTTGGCGGCTATATCATGTCATGCATGCGCATGGATTTGATTAGGTGCTAGGTTAGGGAAGGATGGGACAGAACCCAAACGCACGGATGCGACTGCTGGGAATCGCGAGGAAGCGTCCAGAATTACAGCTCTAATAAAAAAGAAGCCAGGGAGGCGAGGGCAAGGAGCCAGGGACCGTCCCCGGAGACCAAATACGATATAGTTCATTCAGGAAGGAAAAAAGACGAGGAAGCTTTTATGTTGTGTGGAGCACTGCACTAGTGGTCACGAATTCGATTGGTCAGAACTTAAATTCAACTGAATTTCATTGTTGCTTCATTGTACTATTCCAGTTGAAGTTAAGTTGGAACCAACCGCGGCCGCATATCGAACGGCTATAACAGTGGAACGAAGTAATCTACTGGACACTTCCAACTTTTGCCCGTTGTGAAATGCTAAAATTCATACGAATGTCACATATTTATATTCAAAATTTTGCTTTCAAGATGATGAGTATGTGGAGTAAGAAAAAATCATGGGCTTAAGGCCTCCCAAGTAGTCCCAACACATGGATTTATAACGAAGCCATAGTTACGATTGGTTAAATTAGAGTAACAGTCAATTTACACGAGATTACATTGATTTCTTTTGTGTAACTTGTGAGTAATGATGATGAAACAACTTAAGACGTCCACACCCTTATAGAAATAAATTAATCTTTGATTATAGCTTTCAAAATTGAATGGTTGGAATATCAGATATTCAAAAGTCAAGAGTACTCAGGTGTGGCATAGTCACTCTCCCAATTGTGCGCACAACTGACTCATATGTCCATGGCAAAAACGAATATCCTTTTTTTTTGTGAAAGGCCTGTCAGAAACGAATATCGATGTCCCAACCTTGATGAAACAACTTAAGCCATACTGCACTAAGAACAGATGTAGCCACCTATACTCTAAATAGCTATACGTTGGACTAGTTTTCACTTTTCGCGTGTATTTACTTATGATACCACCAGTACGATTTGTTTTTTGAGAATTACCACCAGTATGATTTACCTACGGGGTTGAGACAATCTGTGCTATATTAGAATTTGATATTAAGATCACTATGGTTTCTAGTAGTAGAATCTTTACGTCCTCCTCCACGACTAGCTAAGCTATCTCGTAGTTCAGCCACTCTGGTTTAATGATGTTGGAATGGAATAATGTCAAAAAAAATTCTTTCAAGTGGAACTTATTCAGATTAGGTCCCCACTAATTCTCCACGAAAGCAAACTTATTTTTTAGATTGTTAGTCGGTTGCAGAGAAAAATACGTAGTGTGCAAATAGTTTTTAATAATATGAAATCTTTTTCTTTTGCAGTCAGATTTTTTTGAAGTTCATAATACAAAATCTGACATTTCCATCTTAGATTTTCATCAAACCATCATAATGTTTTACTTAATATTCTTAAACAAAAACAAGTTACGCGGCTTGATGTAATGCGTGACGCATGTGTGATAAGTCAAACGATGCGTTTATCTAGTGAAGCATGAAAGGCTAGAACATGTGAACTCCGTAGTCAGTACTATTCCAACCCGAGAGGGCACAAAGCGCATGTGAGATTCATGTTGATCGATCCGTCCACCGAACAACAACTGATGCCTATTTGTAACATCGATCAAGGCTGATCAATTCGTCCACCGATCAACAACTTATGTCCATTTGTAGCGGCTCTGACGACCAAGACTGATCAATTCATCTACCAAACATCAACTGATGTCCGTTTGTAACGGTCGATCATGACTGCATTCAGTCTCAACTATTTCATGTCGACATCCTCTCCACCAACTCTTAATTTGGATGCACTCTCCAACTTGTGGGTAGGGGCGGAGGTGGAGGCATGAAATTATTATTTTTACGTGTATCTAGCTAAATTTCACCATATTTACACCTTTAAAATTCTTGATTACGCACCCATAAACAGCTATATGAAGCATTTTCTCTACCTAGGTAAAGTATAGCACCCTTATCGATTTTGTTCTAGCTCCGCCACTGCTTGTGGGGTTTTACGATCTCACCAAGTAAGGTAACTTGTTTATCAGGGCACCAAATAAGGTAATTGCATCTTTTTTTAACCTTAATCCAAGACCGGGTTTTTTTTTGTGAAAGAATCCAAGACCGGTTTTAGAAGACCGATTTTAGGGCAGTTGCATGTCACACAACTTAGGGCCTGCTTGGTTGCCCGCTGCGGCGGCGCCAAAGGTGCGGCGACCTTTTTTCTCGCCACAACCACGGCGTGTGTGTCAGTGAAGGAAAAGCTATGGCCGCCACAAACTTTTACTCCTCAACCAAGCACTGCCCAACTTTCTACAGCAGCACCTAACCTCAGGCCTGGCGAGTGAAGGCGGCCAACCAAGCATGCCCTTACACACTAAGAAACCCAGGACAAACGTGGCTTTGTAGTTAAAAAAAAAGAGAAACCTGGCCCACATGTCACAGGCAGTTGTTGTGGCTGATTCCCCCCCTCCGGGAAGCAGAGCATCGAGGACGCCCGATACAGACATACACTGAGACGAAGCAGTTAGGCCCTGTTTGGATGTTGGTGCTTTTAAATACCTTAGTCTTTGAAAACCACAGTTTTTTTCAACATAGACACGAAATACTACGGTTTATGTTTATCATAGTATTTAGTTTTTAAGAAAAACCATATCATGTTTGGCACTTGCAGTATTGATTAGTGTATCTGAAAGGCATATAGCTAATGATAGGTCAAACCTACAACGTGCAGATATTGCTACTCCGCTAGACTGTTCATGTAGATGCAAATACATAAATACGAATACTTTAGCAAATGTAATTAGTACTATTGAAGCTACTCAGATGGCCTGTTGATTAATTATAGCCACACTCGGCTCATAGATATCGCTCTAGAAACATGGTGCAAATACGGACTAACCTCATATCACGTCTACATTAGTCTGGTCAGTCATTTGAATGTTAGTGTACGTGACATGCAAGTGATAAAGCGGAAAACATGCATACGTGCAGAGCAGACGTTGCCTGCCGTGGGTGGCTCAGTTTTTAAAAAAGAGGGTCGGGGTGGATTTTTTGAAACTGCAAAAATACTGTGGTATTGAGGATACTATGGTTTACAAAACTACTGTTTTTCTTCAATCCAAACGTGTCAAAGTTTTCTATACTTTTGTAAACGTGGCTTTGTAGTTAAAAAAAAAGAGAAACCTGGCCCACATGTCACAGGCAGTTGTTGTGGCTGATTCCCCCCCTCCGGGAAGCAGAGCATCGAGGACGCCCGATACAGACATACACTGAGACGAAGCAGTTAGGCCCTGTTTGGATGTTGGTGCTTTTAAATACCTTAGTCTTTGAAAACCACAGTTTTTTTCAACATAGACACGAAATACTACGGTTTATGTTTACCATAGTATTTCACAGTTTTAGGAAAAACCATATCATGTTTGGCACTTGCAGTATTGATTAGTGTATCTGAAAGGCATATTGCTAATGATGCCAAACCTACAGCGTGCAGATATTACTACTCTGCTAGACTGTTCATGTAGATGCAAATACATAAATACGAATACTTTAGCTAGACTGTTCATGTAGATGCAAATACATAAATACGAATACTTTAGCTAGACTGTTCATGTAGATGCAAATACATAAATACGAATACTTTAGCTAGACTGTTCATGTAGATGCAAATACATAAATACGAATACTTTAGCTAGACTGTTCATGTAGATGCAAATACATAAATACGAATACTTTAGCTAGACTGTTCATGTAGATGCAAATACATAAATACGAATACTTTAGCTAGACTGTTCATGTAGATGCAAATACATAAATACGAATACTTTAGCAAATGTAATTAGTACTATTGAAGCTACTCAGATGGCCTGTTGATTAATTATAGCCACACTCGGCTCATAGATATCGCTCTAGAAACATGGTGCAAATACGGACTAACCTCATATCACGTCTACATTAGTCTGGTCAGTCATTTGAATGTTAGTGTACGTGACATGCAAGTGATAAAGCGGAAAACATGCATACGTGCAGAGCAGACGTTGTCTGCCGTGCGTGGCTCAGTTTTTTTTAAAAAAGGTCGGACTGGATTTTTTGAAACTGCAAAAATACTGTAGTATTGAGGATACCACGGTTTACAAAACTACTGTTTTTCTTCTATCCAAACGTGTCAAAGTTTTCTATACTTTGGCATTTTCAATAAACCATGGTATTGCATCAAAACTTCAAAAATACTTTGCCAAACATGGACTTACATTATCTTTTTGAGATGAGCAGTATTATATCCTTCCTCGCAACAAGAAGTCGTTTTTTATACTCCGCTCCCTATCCGTTCCACACTGAGAACAGGGCCCACAACGAAGATTCTATGTACGAACAAAACTCTTTTTTTGAGATGACGAAACTATAGCACTAACACCCCTGAAGAACCTTAAAAACGAAAAACAAGTCGTCACTGATCGCAACGGCAACTCACATGTTTCATGGTATGTGGGCCCCAAGCTGATGACGAGGACCCTGGCGCGATTACACGGAAACGCCCGCGAAAAAACGTGAAGCCCTACTCCGCCACCGCCGTTCTTCTCGCGTAAGGAAACGGAAGCGCTCGATAAAACGGAAGCCTTGGCCCTCTTCTCTCCTCTACTGCGCCAGTCCCCCACCACCGCCACTGCCTTGTCCCCGTCGATCGTCCCAGGATTTCCTCCGCTCTCGGCCACCGCGAGGTCCGGGCTTCCTCCTCCGGCTCCCGCCGGGTCCTCTGGGGGAGTTCGTGCCGCGATGGATGCCACCTGGCCCGCGCCGTATTTGCGCGGCCCCCGGACTTGGCCCTCTTCTCTCCTCTACTGCGCCAGTCCCCCACCACCGCCACTGCCTTGTCCCCGTCGATCGTCCCAGGATTTCCTCCGCTCTCGGCCACCGCGAGGTCCGGGCTTCCTCCTCCGGCCCCCGCCGGGCCCGCTGGGGGAGTTCGTGCCGCGATGGATGCCATCTGCCCCGCGCCGTATTTGCGCGGCCCCGATAAGCACGGCGACGCGAGGGATCTCGTCGTCAAGGTGAGGCTCCGTTGTCCTATCGCCGCGGCGCGTATGATTCTGTATCGAGATGTTTGGTTGGGGAGGGGAGGAGGGGAATGCGGCGGGGTCTGCTAGTGTAGGGTTTGGCGGGTTACTCGTTGTAGAAGAGGTTTCTTTTTATTTTTTTCGTCCCTGCTCGGTAGATTGTGCGGTGATCTGGTCACTGATCGTAGAACAATCTGTTTCATACCGTATTGGTTGTGGCCACTCGCATGTGGATCTATCTCCCCTCGTGATCGTGAGGATGATCAGATGAACTTGTCGTGTCGTGTGCACTCGAATAGAGGAGATTTTGCGTTCTGTGGCCGGATCCCACAGTTTGATACAAGGAAGAAAGAGGTTTTTTTGGATCGATTTTTGATGATAAGATCGTTCTGTTTATGTGCTACTGTATTTTTTACTTTGAAAGTTTGATGGTGGATGAGTTCAATCTGACGTGTTGTAATGCTGACAGTAGCTCGCATCTTTTTATTTTATTTTCATTCTGATATTGGTAAATGACATAGATAGATGGAGGAATCTTGCGGCTTTGGGTCTCCAAAATTCGTAGTTCTGGGGAATTTGTTACTACTAAAAGTGAGGAAATCTGGCATCTTTGGGAGTTCCACATCTTTATCGGGTCTAGCATAGTTGTCCGTAATTGGTTAATGCCACTCTGGTCCCTGCTTAAAACTGATGACTGAAAGGAAGATCATTTTCTTCTCTTTCTGATTTCTGGTATTCTGGTGTTTTTATTAACTGCGCACAAGCCAGGTTGATGGTAGGAGGGGGACAAAAAGAAAATAAATCTAGAAATGGGCGATTTTTTTTTTTAAAAAAAAACCATGACCCTAGATCACATCACACCAGCTTTCATGTGGTGCGGCCAAAGATGGGAAAAAAAAGGAATTGAACATGCCATATAGTAGTATTGATTTTTGTACTTCACTGTAATTTACTAAGTTGTGCTAGTGAATTATTGGAATCTTGATGTACCTTCTACTGATGTTTCAGGTTGAATACAATGGTACCCTCAAGCGTTTTAATGCTCGTGTGACTGGTTCACACTTTGATCACAATCTGGCTGCCCTTCAGTCAAAGATTGCAAGTGCCTTTAAGTTAAATTCTGATGCTGAATTCATCCTGACCTATACTGATGAGGATGGTGATATTGTCATGCTGGATGATGAGAATGACTTGCGTGATGCTGCTATTAATCAGAAGTTGAGCCCTCTTAGGATAAATGTTCAGTTGAAGAACATTAATACCGAGGCACAGCGAACAAAACAGCAGGCCTCAAATTCCAGGTCTCCGAGGTCAGCTGCTCTGGAAGATCAGCTAGCTCAGGTGAAATCAGCTATTGATGAAGCATTGAAGTTTGTACCAGAGAAAGTTCCTGCTGTCCTTGCAAAGCTATCGCATGACTTGGGTTCAAGAGCTGTGTCATCAGCACCATCATTGGCTGAGTTGCTGGACCGATTTGCTACATTGATGACACCAAAGGGAAACATGCAGACTTCTAGTGGGCCTGTTTATGGTTCATCTTGCTCCTGTAGTGGTGGGCTACAAGCATCAAGAAATACTAAGCATGAGAATGAACTTATGACAGGTTCAGCTTCAAAGCCCTTGGACATGCAAAATTCTGAATCATCTAAAGCACCTGGTCTTAAGAGTGTTCTACCTGAGGACACCAAAGCTCAAGTTAAACAAGCACCAGTATATCCTTCAGTTGCGAATTCACTGATTTTTACTAGTTCAGGTGGAAAAAAATCTGATCGCAAAGGAAGTACTGTTTCTGAAAGCAAGGGAAGATGTGATTCCCAGAGCAAGGGAAAATCTTCTACATCCTCTGCTTTGCCACCTATTCCTGCTGCTGTTTATTACACTCCTGCTCCATTTGTGGTTGAAAACAAAGGAAGCACTGTTTCTGAAAGCAAGGGAAGATGTGCTTCCCAGAGCAAGGGGAAATCTTCTACATCCTCTGCTGTGCCACCTATTCCTGCTGCTGCTTATTACACTCCTGCTCCATCTATGGATGAAAATAAAGGAAACACTGTTTCTGAAAGCAAGGGAAGATGTGATTCCCAGAGCAAGGGAAAATCTTCTACATCCTCTGCTGTGCCACCTATTCCTGCTGCTGTTTATTACACTCCTGCTCCATTTGTGGTTGAAAACAAAGGAAGCACTGTTTCTGAAAGCAAGGGAAGATGTGATCCCCAGAGCAAGGGGAAATCTTCTACATCCTCTGCTGTGCCACCTATTCCTGCTGCTGCTTATTACACTCCTGCTCCATCTATGGATGAAAATAAAGGAAACACTGTTTCTGAAAGCAAGGGAAGATGTGATTCCCAGAGCAAGGGAAAATCTTCTACATCCTCTGCTTTGCCACCTATTCCTGCTGCTGTTTATTACACTCCTGCTCCATTTGTGGTTGAAAACAAAGGAAGCACTGTTTCTGAAAGCAAGGGAAGATGTGATTCCCAGAGCAAGGGAAAATCTTCTACATCCTCTGCTTTGCCACCTATTCCTGCTGCTGTTTATTACACTCCTGCTCCATTTGTGGTTGAAAACAAAGGAAGCACTGTTTCTGAAAGCAAGGGAAGATGTGATTCCCAGAGCAAGGGAAAATCTTCTACATCCTCTGCTTTGCCACCTATTCCTGCTGCTGTTTATTACACTCCTGCTCCATTTGTGGTTGAAAACAAAGGAAGCACTGTTTCTGAAAGCAAGGGAAGATGTGATTCCCAGAGCAAGGGAAAATCTTCTACATCCTCTGCTTTGCCACCTATTCCTGCTGCTGTTTATTACACTCCTGCTCCATTTGTGGTTGAAAACAAAGGAAGCACTGTTTCTGAAAGCAAGGGAAGATGTGATCCCCAGAGCAAGGGGAAATCTTCTACATCCTCTGCTGTGCCACCTATTCCTGCTGCTGCTTATTACTCTCTTGCTCCATCTGTGGTTGAAAACAAGGCGAGATATTGGCCGACCTATGGATCCAATGGATTGGTTAGTGGTGGTTTACAGTCCAGACGTCTTCCTTCCACAGTGCTACCCCTTACATCCCGCACTGGGGATCTATTGGAAATACCAATAGTGATTGGCTCCATCCTTCACCTACAAATATGTTTGACCCACCCGAATTGGATATGCCATCGCCACTTGGTTTTGTACCAAGCAAAGATGGCAGGTACCCTTTTGGGAGTTCATGCAAATATGATGTGCCCTCTTCAGTTAGTGATTATCCAGAAGACAGGTTCTCATTTGGGCGTTCATACAATTACGGAAGCATTCCTCAACGCGCGCTGCATAAATGGATACAATGTGACGGCTGTGGAATAACTCCCATTGTTGGGCCTCACTACAAGTCTAATGTGTAAGTTCTTGAACTTAATGGTGTCAAAGTTGAAGGTATTATTATGCTCTTCTGATGCGTGCCTTGTTTTTTGTTGGCAGTAAAGGTGATTACGATCTGTGTGGCGACTGTTTTTCCCACATGGGCAATGATTTTGAATATACCAGATTGGACAAGCCAGCTGCAGTAAACGTAAGTTTCTAATGAGGATTGAGGTAGCATTATCAGTTTTATCATGATTATGTCGGAGCCGTGGAATGAATGATACGGCTAATAGGATTCAAACTTACATTCATGTAACCATTTTCAGAACCAAAAGCTCCTCGGGCGTACGGAACTAAAACTTGAGGGTAGCTTCATAAAGGATGTTACTGTCCCTGATGGTACACCAGTGGCGCCGTCAACTCCATTTACCAAGATTTGGCGCATGCGTAACAATGGTTGTACTGTGTGGCCATTTGGCACCCAAGTTATCTGGGTTGGAGGAGATCATTTTGCGGTCCAGAGCTCTGTTAAACTAGAGGTGTAGTACTTATTATTTGGTTGCGATTGTTTTAAGGGCATGCAGTATTGTACTGAAGCCTCGCTCACTATTGCCGTTTTGTTCGTTTTGCAGATTTCAGCGAATGGGGTTGGGATTGCTGGGGGTCAAGAGATTGATGTTGGTGTTGATTTTCTGGCACCTGCAAAGCCTGGCACGTACATATCATACTGGAGTTTGGCGTCGCCCTCTGGAAAGGAATTTGGTCAGCAAATTTGGGTTCTGATTCAGGTAACAACCCTGCCCCTGCTTTGCTTCTGTGCTTGTTGGCATTGATACATCCATTTGCTGATACTTTCCATGCTGAATGGTGCGCAGGTGGAGCCTATTCAAACCAATGGCAACAAGAAGACTGTTGCAACAAACTTAAACCTGCCAGCAGAGGCCAGCAGCACAGCATCAAAGCCTTTCATTATAAACCTGGAATCTGAACCCGAACCAGATTCAACCACAGCTATGAACTTCTATCCCCTAGGAAGCACTAGCAATGAAATGTTTGCACATTTTTATGAGCCCTTTCTACCTAAGGAACCTGAGCCTGCTTCAAGTACTTTTCAAACTACTCCTGTGCCTGATAAACAAGTGCAAATCCCTGCTAATTATCATGACGCCTCATCTGCTGGCCCTGCATTGACTTCGACGGCTGCTTCTATGCCTGGACCTGAAACCATTCCACTGCCAAAATATCTTAGCTTTGCGGCACCCATATCTGCTCTTAGTGTTCCTGCCCCTGCCAGTGTGCCTACCGCTGCTTTGTCTGATGGAATCAACCACGTGGAGGAGAAACTGCTGAGGGAGCTGGAGGATTTGGGCTTCGAGCAGGTTGACCTCAACAGGGAGATACTCCGGCAGAACAAGTATGACCTGGAGCAGTCTGTTCGTGACCTCTGCGGCATCGGCGATTGGGATCCAATCGACGAGGAGCTGTCTGAACTGGTAAGCAACAATCAGATTTTTTAGTATGATCGATCCTTGCTACAGTCTTCTGAACCTAGACGACTCTGATTGCCTTTAGGGCTTTGACGACGCAGAGATGAACAAGGAGGCTGTTGCAGAAGCTGGCGGAGGAAGCATCAAGCGACTGGTTAAGAACCTCGTGGCCAGGGTGAAGGACCAGTGATGGGAGACCCTCTCTGCTGCCCAGGCTTCTAGTGATTTAGGTGTAGATAGCACCTAGCGTGCTTCAATAAGTCGACTGCAGTATGCCTGAACATTGTGGTGTGGTGCTGTGTTGCCGGTTGATGATCTCCAGACCGTGGGTGATCCGTTCGTCTAGCTTATTACTTAATGATAGGTGAACTGCGTATGCAATATATCTATAGTGGTATCTTTAAGTTCGTATCTGTTGTTGCTGTTTCTTCGTTTTGATCCTTGCCGGTCCATTTTGCTCTTTGTCGAAAAGACGACGATCTGCCGCCACTGATACAGTAAGAATGGGGCAGAAAACACCAGAATGATACGTTAAGTTAAATTGTAATACAACACAGATTTCTATTGATTCAACCATGGAAGTACGCCTGGTGCTCTGTTGGACAGGCAGGGACACGAGTGAGGCTTAAAAGAATTAAACACTACTTAAGAAACCTTAGGCCCAACTCAGATCAGTTTTGCAGTCGGTGAAATGCATATCATTTTGATTGGATTTCACTTCGAAGATGGCCATTATTCGAAAGTTCTGACGCTGATGGCCGTATTTGCCCACGCTCAATTAGAACGAGACCAGCAGAAAATCCTAGCACGGAACCCTTGAACGGGCCGTACAAGACGTCAGAATTAAGAATTCAAAGCCACCAAGCAAGAGGAAACCAAACACAAACACGATCGCTAGCAGGAACGTGCAGACATAAACTGAATATAGACAACTTATAGCAACATATCCAAAAAATGAACACATGCCGACTTATCACAATTGTCATCTTGAGTACACTCTCAAGTCCTATTAGTTTCCACACTATTATTGAACGACGTAACACCATGCGTAAAAAGTGTATGGCCTGGCCTGACTCATCAGGAATTCCCAGTCCAAGATTTGGTAAAAGACTTAGCTGTATGTACATGAGGCGCACACGCACACACCAGGCAAATGGAGTTTCCGAAATCATAATTGCTGGTTCAAGTATGCATCTTTCTCTGACTTCTCGTTTCCACTTAGGTAGCCTACAAGGCTGCCAGAAACGCCTGAGACCCAGGAGACACTGCGTTCCAGCCAAGCTTTGGGGGTTGATGATGCCTGTGGGGTTTCTGCGGCAATGCGCTTCTGTTCTTCCTCAAGCAAGATGTCCAGCCACCTCTTTGACATGTATTCTTTCACCGCATCCACGCCTTTGTTCACGACGTCCACTGGCGGCACACCCAGGGGATTCTGCCCCAGGTTAAGCTTCTCCAATTTATCCAGCCGACCAAAACTGTCAGGAAGAGCATGGATTTGGTTGTTGCTCAGGTCAAGCTCACGCAGATTCAGAAGGTCACCAAATGAAGCAGGGAGCTCTTTCAAGTCACTGAAGTTGCTGCTAAGGTTGAGGATTTCAAGACTGCTGAGCTTCCCAAAGGCAGATGGCAGACCACAGAGTTCATTGAAATGGGCATCCAGGAGGTACAGTGATGTCATCTCACAGACAGATGATGGAAGAGACCGCAATTTGTTCATGTGGACCCAGAGTTTTTGCAGATTTACCAGCTCATAACCGATATCTGTAGGAAGATAAGTGAG
>LAPY01000684.1:118932-130475 GCA_000970635.1 Eragrostis tef
TAAACACGTTTGCTATTTTTGGGAGTTGGTAAATTTTTTTCCCCTCAAGCGTTGGCAGGAAACCGCTCGCAAAGCGGGCGACGCACCCTGGGCACCAACGCGAGTTCCCAAACGATGGCAGGGAACTGGTCCCACCGAGGGGAGGCCGCACCCCGGCATGCGCGCGTGCAGGTATTGCCCCCGGCGGTCTTTCCTTCCCCGGGCAAGGGTCCCTCTCCTCCCAAACGAGCCCTAAGTGTATGTCTCGTGCGTGCAAGCTATTTACCGTACTCAAACTTGTCATTCGTTGTAGGATCCGACGTTGGGACGGGAACGGGAAATATGAAAGCAAAACATTAAGATCTGGTTAGGGTTTGGGTTAAGTTATCTTGGTCAAGGTTCTATCAGCCTCAGGATTGGGTGAGCAAGGAGAATGAGAAGAGGTTGTTATAGAGCGCAGGTGAGGCGGCGAGTTCATTGTTAACTACGACGAGATAACAAGTACACTATGATTGCTAAGAAATGATGTCAAAAGTAAAAGGTTGTTTAGAATCAGAGATTATAAGGAGTTCGAGCATTGAATTAGAATGTGTGGAAGTTTAGCCGAATGAGTGCTCACAAAAAATTAAAGATGGTATCCCCAATTTGATCCTAATCACGCAAGTGGACAGCCACAAAGCAGAATAATAATTGATTTTTTTAGAAGATCAGAATAATAATTGATGTTATGGATCTTTTTTTCCAATTCATTTTTTAGAGGACAACTATTGTTATTTTTTTCTTCGTAGATTTATTTGGTTCATAATACAACACTAGACAAACGAAACCATGTAATCTCAATTTTATTTTATTTTTTGAACTGCAATTTGCAAAGCACAAAACGGTTACCAAATACGATACCTTCCGGCTATTTTTTTTAGAAAACAGGTAATTTTATTTCTACATGTTACATGTAATCATTACAAGACAATTATTACAAAAACCGACAACAAAACTAAAGAACCTTGAAAAAAAAAACTCCGCTGCCCCAAACTACGAAAGCCAAAAAAAAAAACTAGCCTCAAATAACAAATAATTAACTAATTCGCTCCTCCATATAGTTCCACAACGTCGTGCTTAGTTAATCACTAAGATGTGAGCATTATCTAGTTAATCTGAAACGTAAAAGTGCGGCAAAGGGCCAAAAAGGTGGCTAGCTTCATCCAACTTTAAACATGCGAATGCTCAGCGGAAAATAGAGCAACCATTTAGTTTTCGAATCTGCCAGGCAGGCAGTACAGAGACACTGCTTAGCAGGCTTCAGTGCCACAAGCATCGCTTTGATGCAACAGTTCTAATCTATAGTTAGTCGTTCAGCCACATGACATTATAAATAAAAGGCATTGTCAGCAGATCCAATTTGGAGATAATTTGGCAGCTCCAAGGGCATGAACTGCTTTCTGAGGGGTCGATGCCAAATCAATGAGGCCCGGATAGCATGGCATCATGATCCTGTTCCACTCCTTGTGACCCTTCGGAACATGTCTTTGATGTTCTTGGACCCTACCTCTATCTTTGGTTTCTTCGCTGGCCTCCCTTTACTTGACTTGGCACTGCCATTTGCCACCTGACCCCATGGACATATCAATAACTAAGAGCTTATGGTGGCTAAGAGAAGCTAAAGCATTTCCAGGGAGCAAACCTCAGAGGGACGAGCAGGTGCAGGAGAACTCTCTGCAGAAAATGAAGCTTCGCTCGTTTTGGTAGTCGCATCAATGATTTCATTGAAATCCAATCTGCAGTTGAATAGATTGATCAAATTTGAGGATATACAAACACGTCTACTGAACAATTGATTTGTTGATATGCGAGAGAAGAAACCTAACTGCAATTTTTTGCAGAGTAACTTTAACCACGGTTCATCCTTCAGGTATTCACGGATCATTTGGACAGCCTCCTTCACTGTAACCGAAAAAATATAAGACGCTTCTCAGTGCATTGTGTACACAAACAGTATACAATCAGGGAATTATCAACCTATGTTCCATAGCAGTTAAATTGCATTTTCTTTCTGCAATTTCTCAATGTGGATGCTTCCAGTATAGACTACCAGCACCAAGACAGTCAGGTCCTTAAGGTGCAATGATAAAAATAAGTTGAACAGAAGTGCAGCAATAAAGACACTTTTTTTTTATTTAGGATGCACAGGTTTAACTGCTGACACCAGACAAATGCAAAACCAAACTACCAACCTTTGTTACACTAAAATCATTTTGTTTACTATTCACGGCATGAAAATAATAAGTACAGTTGGTGTAGTTTAAGGCATTTTATTCTAGATCGTAAGTACTAATGTACTATAAATTAAAGCATCAATGCTCCTGTCTAAACAGTTTGGCTACAAAATTAGAAATTATCACTATTCAACAGTTTGGTTAAACGAAATATGTGAGATGAGTAAAATCTACCGGGCAAAAATGAAAGAACAGTCAATGGCCAGATGCTGCATACTTCTTGGCTTCTTTCCATATTACACTACTTATAATTCAAATACTGACGAAAAATTATAGACATACGTAGTTCCTTTTCTCCTTGGGCAGCATAATTTTTACCCAACTCGGGGAAGACCTGTTTTAGGTTCTGCACCTGTAGGAAATAAATATGATTTAGGAGTCACATATATAAATGACTGCCCTGCACTTGTGTACAGAAAAGAAATATTAAGGTCCGGAGCATCAATGAGCTTCAGCATACTAATAGTCTAAGCGTGCTAAATAGTAAGTTAAGACATGGAATTTAAATCCCTTACTCAACAAATATGTGCAAAGAAGCAAGACATTTCATTACTTAGAGCAAAATATTTTTATCTTTCTTATCTCAGTACATCATTCATGCCACACTAGCTGCAGTCTGCAGGTTCATTGCTTTTGCACGGTGAAAAAAAAAAGGTAAACCAAATTACAGTCTAGTTTCTGAAAAGAATAAGCACAGAGACAATATAATTTTAATGAGTGAGCAATGGTACAAACTGAAACAGGCTACCTTACAGCACAACCAAGATAAGACCTTAGAATCGTCAAGCCTGAAGAACTTCATGTTAGCTACTTCTGCAGAAAATAACATCCATCTAATAAATCAGCATTTGACATGGCAGAAAGAAGTCATACCAGAAAATACGGAAAAAATGTCTGACAGCAAAACACAATCAAAATAATTGATTAACTCGATAAAGAAACCAAACATCTACCAGGTTGCAATGGAATAATGGTGCTCGTAACTTGATAGCAGCTATTACAATGAAACATGTTAAGCATTGACCTTTTACTTCACAAACCAATTCCATATGCTGTCCAGCTACATGCATGAGCTGCTGATATGCAGGATATCCCTCAACATACAGTATTTCATCAAGTTGTCTGAATTTTCCTGGTTCTTTACCATTCTGCAGCACAGCGAATGAAAGCACGTAAGTTAAAAAAAAATATAGAAAGAATAAGAACCACTTGCTACAATTAGTATCTTCAGTTCGGCATACCAACATCCGTGCAGCTTCAAAAGTGGGTAGGAAAATGAAGATGGGATCAACAAGTGTACAATAATAGAGCCCACCATCTATAAGGGAAAACAGTACAATGGTTAAGCACTAAAGTACAAAGCATTCGGGAAAGTGTTCAGAAACACTTTGATTCCGAGCAGACTATATGACTCCACATTTGGTATGTTTATGTCTCGTAGATGATATGAAGGCATAGACATTAGAGAATGTGAAGTCATTATCTTGCCATGCTCCTAACAATGGACCTTGTATCTCAATAACTTGTTAACAAAATCAACAGGGAAGCACATCTAGGTTGTAACAATGACTATTCATTGGCAACACAACAATAACAGAAGGGAAGCATAACCCAGATGGAAAAGAAATTCAAGCTTTTGCGCAGAAATGGGAAATTGCTCAGCTAGTTTATGCTTGTAACATACCTTCGCAAACATAATTTCCCAGGAACCAAGAGCCATAGCGCTCCTTAAACCAATTGATCTCATGGAGTTGACCATCAATAAACAGATACCCCGCTTCGTCTCCTGATTGATGACATTCATATCGCATTTTTGTCTTAATTCCTAGGGGATCAGAAACTCATACCGGAAAACACAAAGCTAAGGCAGGTATAGGCGCACCTGATCTTGGATGGCGAAGTGACAGCACATTCCCTCGACCCTCTGCGCCACAGGGACCTGTAAAATGCAAAAAATGGGAGTCTGATTAAAAGTGCAGAGCGCCATTTGGGACGAACGGACTGTACGAAACATTCCCCTAATCAGTCCTCAAACAGGAGCGTTGAATCCTGGGAACAGACTCGCATCCAGCTGACCAGTCCACCGGGCTACACAAACTAACAGAACCCAGAACAGCATACAGCAACGGAGATCTAAAGGTTTCAAATCGGGAACACTAGAATCAGCGAAGCTCGCACTCATCCCAGAGATCAGCAGCTGTATGGGCAATTTCCCGAGGCGAGTTGAAGATAGCTCAGACTAGGCTGCAATCGAGAGCGTAGTGTGGGGTACTCACGGGGGGCAACGAGGACGCGGGGCGGCGCCGCCAAGTTGTCGCACCACGACGCCATCGGGGCGGCGCGCCTTGGCTCCTCCGGGTTTTTTTCGCCGGTGGTGCCGCTGCCGCTGGTCTTGGGGCTTGCTTCTGCGTCGCCTGTGGCCGCCACGGGAAGGGAAGGAGTGGGAAGGGGACTCGGGAGGGGAAGGGCGCGCGCGGGGAGGGTGCTCGAAGGCGTAGGGTTTTGGCGCCCCGCGCGATGCTGCCGCTGCCTTTTCTTCTCCCCATTTTTCTTCCGCGAGCTCGTGAGTTGGATCGAGTCGACGGAACGGGGAGCCCAGTTTGGCCCACCTGCAGACACAACTTCAAGCCCAGTATGGTCGCGGTGACTCATGATCCATGGGCCCGCAGTTAGGCGACTTACAGAATTGCTTCTCTTTTTTTTTTTAGCAGAGTTGTTTTCTTCCTCTCGTCAGAAGGAAAGGAAAAGCACAACAGAGTTTGGTTTCATCCTCTCGGGTCTCTAACCAAGATGATGCTCAAAAAAAAAAAGATCTCTAACCAAGAAAAGAAAACAGAGCTGATATCTCAATCACGGTTTCTTTGGGTGCGCAAGATGATGTCAACATCAGCAGCCTTCGTCTCTTACAGCTACGTTGGCACGGCACGCTGCGAAAACGCCGTGCGCTCGTGCCTGGCGGCGGCGGCGCGTAGGAAGTCACAGGGCCGTATGTGTCGCGCTCCCGCGCGCGTGTTCGCACGCGGACGAGGCGAGAGAACAGCTGCGACGCACCGTGGCGAGCACCCGTGCGCGGCAGCCAGTCATGGGCAGCCCGCCCGCGCAAGCCAAACGCCCACGGCTAACCCGCTAGGTGTACAGGCAGCGTGTGCGCAGCATGCATGCGCAACTGGCCGGACCTGCCGACCAGCCGTGACCAACGTTTTTGTGTAGGAACGGCACTTGGATGGAGCGGCAGCCAGTGATGAGGTGATCGTGATCAAAACTCCACTAATTAACTAGACTGTTCGCGCCGTACATTGTGACTGCCGATCGAGGATCCCGATCCCTTGTGGTGGCCGGGCACTACGCCTGTAAAGCTCAACACCACACGACGACAGCAGCACCGGCGGGTACCTATCCAACAGTGTAGTGTACCGCACAAGCTGAATAACAAATGCTAGTGGTCTCTGTCTTTGCGGCCCTGGCGAGCCATATGTTTGACTCGTTTGTGGGCCGTGAGTTGACACGTCCAGCTGTGCGGCACGAGAGGTACTTCCCACTCTGGCGCATGCATCTGGATTGGAGCCAATAGGTTTGTTTTTTGGATGTTGCTTGCTCCTCTGTGCAGGCGTCGCGGTGAGTGGACGGCCTCACTGGCTCGCGCGCCCAAGGACACGAAAGTACGTACATGCGTAAGCGTTTGTTTATATATGTCGTCTTGATCTTGCTATGATCGATCATTTGCTTCGTCGATCGCTATCTTGACGTGCATGATGATTTCTTTAAGAAAAAGAAGAAAAAAGAAAAAACAAGCTGCTGCTAGTTGCTTGTAGTATATTCTATAATGTGCATTATGAGGCGCACTACGAGCTGAGCTGAGGTAAAAGGCCAGCTTGTATCAACAGCACATTAGGGGCTGATTGGTTGGCTGGTTTTAGCCGAACCAGGCTCTCGGCATGCAACCAGCGCATGATTGGATGGGTGCAGCAGTAGTTGAGCCTGTCCTGCGAGATACAAGATTCTCTCCTCAGCCAGGCTCTGCAGATACGAAGAAAATTGTCGCATCCGCCGAGCCAGGCTCTCGCTAGCACGCAAGCTGCATGCAGTGAGAGAAGAGCGATGCATGACCAGCTCTATGTCAGGGCAATCAATCAAATGCTCCGCTCAACCATGCTGTGAGTATCCAGGTAACCAAACAACATGCTTTTGCATACCCTTAGCCTGGCTAAGAAGAGCCTAGTTCACTGATGCGATGCAGGCTCAAGCAGTGCAAGAAACCAATCAGTCCCTTAGTTGTACTCCATATAGGAAGCTATGCGTTTCGAATCAGAATCTCTTCACATCGCCACCCCCGATAAAACTACGGAAACGGAAAAGGAATCGCGGCTTTGCCGTTGCGGGCAAGCATGCTTTATCGATGAAACGGGACTAGTGGTGGCGGATTATGCTCATCCGTCACCAGGCATTGGATTCCTACGTGACGTCCGCGCGATCCAATCATGCCGCGCTCAAGTGAACCGTCCTAGTAGTACGTGCCGTCCTCATCCTTCGCTTTCACGGGGTCGGGAGTTCATTCGTGCGGAGATGTTTGTAGACTTTTGATCATGGCAAATGATGTGACCTTTCGAAAGGGAGTCGCTTTGGTCTTGCCGGGAACGAACGAGACGATGAGACGTCTCTGGTGCCTCGTCAGCTTGCACAAGCTCCTGTTCCAATACTATGGAGTACTCCGTACTCCTCGCTAGGCACCGGAGCTTCGATTTGGACGACAGTGAAAATATCTCGCTTACCAACAATCGCAAGGGATGGATGTCTATGGATTTGATCTGATTTTATCCCATTTGATTATTCTCTTGTTACTAGTCAATTGTTTAACGCAGATCCTTCAAATTTGTACGAAACCAAAGCCAAAGCATCGATCGATAGGGATGGCTTTGATCTACCATGTCTCTGGCAGCTTTTGATTGTTCCTTCGTCGGTTGTGGTTTAGGTGGTCTTTGCTTCAATCAAGATGTTGTTCGTCTCTAGATTGGCAGATGCTCGAGTGTTGTTTTATCCCTAATGTGGTGGAAGAACGACCGTATGGAGTGACCGTACTCAAAAAACAGCACCAGAAGACATTAGAAGTTGTAATAGAGACGGTTTTTTTTTCTTTTGTAGTTTGTTTTATTAGTGTAGCATTTGTGCACTTTTGATGATGGCCGACTTTTGTCAAGTGATTGTATTTCGCTATAACTCTTCTAGAAGTCAAGTCCAATGTAAACGTAGCTAAGCTTCTAGGGCGGGATTAATACATTTTTTTTACTATCTAAAAAATATCAGCAGGTATCAGGAGTGCGGCTGATTATGGATGTCAATGTTGCCGAATTGGTGGTAACCGCATACGTGGCCGCATCGCTTTAGCCCCGAAACCCAGGATTCCACCATGGCAGCCTTCGTAGTGTGCACAGCACTTGTGCCTCTCGCCGTCAGCAGGCCGCCTGTCATCCCATAGTGCTGCACAGTTTTTAGCAGATCCAAACATCGAACCTCATTTGCATGGAGCACCTTCAAACGATAACGATGAACACAACATTTCAAGATGCAGATGGACAAATGTGACTTTTCTCTACAAGTCAAGATGAGTATAGGGCATTTTTTTATAATTACAGACACTCACAAACTCACGCACGCACACGGTGAACGTATATATCCAAATCTTATCTTTATCAGCATTTTCGAATACTCAATCGGTAAATTCTTGAAATTCACTTGTTACAGTAATCGTATGAGTCATGACCATTCATCCACTTGTTGTCCACCATACTGCGGGCCCAGCGGTCATACAGACTAGCCCAACATACAGTAAAAGGCGCTCCCGAGTCCGAGCTTTTTTCCGGAAAGAGAGATGGGCCATCAACGAAGTGGTGCCGTCCAGCCGGGAATGCTGTGGGCCGGGAATATTCCACTAAACAGTCATTAATTTTTTTTTATTTATTAATTTGGGTTTATACTCATTGAGCTGCGGTTTTGAGTGGGTAGGTGAGATGACTAGCGGGTGCTCCTATCATGCGGGGCCCTCCGATCACACACCTCTCTTATCGTTATCCCTATTATGAACTCATCTCACCACCAGGCCCCAGGCGATACTAATCCTACGGTGGATAGGCAGTAGAAAAAATAGAAAACACAACCTCTTTCTCACCCTCCAAACTTCTAGTCGTACTCTTGTGATCATGTCGTATGTGGCTGTGGTAGCCAAATTCTGGCACCTCTTTGCTGGAGAGTTAAGGCCATATGAAATCGACCCGATGTTTATGGAAAACTTCGTACTATTTTTGGAAAATAAGAGTATATTTCATTGGCTTTTGTCTCTGTCAAATTTGTTTTGCACTAACCAGGTCCTAATTTTGTAAAGATTTCTTATGTGCCGTTGCAAGTTTCTCTTATCATGTCCGGTTTAAGTGAATTCAGGACTAAAATCAATTTTTGATACTTACTTTTCTAATTGTTCTAAGTAATATGCGTGGTACAAAGTTTGTGGTAGGAACTTCTTTGACTCATTGTAGTTTTCTGTTAACACGAAGGAGATGTGGCATGCGATGATTAAAAATTTTTTTTGCTTAATTTTGTTTTTTTTTTTGAATATCACAGGGGAGAGCATCCCCACTTGAATTGTATTCAAAGTGTGGCAGACCACAAATCAACGGCCTCGTTTTTTAGAAAAACGAGGCTAAACTAGATCTCAACCAACAAGCCCCAGCTCAAAGGGCAAGATTGTGGCATAACTAGGAATATGAAAACACTAGACCCTAATGTAACCAAAAAACAACAACACCCTAGCATAAGGGCAGAAGTGGCCTAACTATGGATCACAACACAGCGAGGACTTACTACAACGATGCCTTCAGAAAGGAAGTGACGCTACAACGCCATCATCGCCGATCCGAAAACTGGGCTGGGTTTTCACCCGACAAATCCATGACGGTGCATGGACCATTTGAGTTAGCTGCTCTATCTTCCAGTCCACATCGAGCATGTGGAACATTCTTGGTGCTCTTGACAAGAATTAGAACTTTTTAAAGGCCGTTTTTTTTTTGGCGAAGTGTGAAAGCCGAAAAATAGAACTCGCTTGACACTGTTCTTGCGAAACAGCGACAAAAATCGGCCTGATTTCGAAAACGGAGGCGTCCGGCACCAAGGAGTACAACGCGCGCTGCCAACTAGTAGTGCATGATCATGGCCGTCAAACATGGAGTTACTGCCAGGCAACCGGCAGGGTTACAGACTACAGAGGATATGTTGCCGCTTGCAAGATTATTCCGTTTTGCTTCCTGAGATGATAAGAACCTCGTCATCTCCCGGCCGACGTCCGTGTCACGGCGCTTTGACGTGCGGCGTGCTCGGCGTGCTCTCGCTCTCACTGTCTCCCATCTCGCGCGTGCACGCTCACACACGCATGTACCGCCAATTAAGTTAGACTTTTAATTAATCCGTGTAAGTGGCTGCAGGGATTTTGGGATTAAAAAAAATGTGTCCAACTGTGGAGCCATGCTGCAATATTCCTCCTCGCATGTATGACAAGCAAGACAGACAAGGGGGCCTTCTGGTGCACATGAACGTGACCAGGACGTACTAGTTGCTTTCTGTTTTTCTTTTTTCAGATCAGGGGAAAAATTCAGACTGGCTAAGTGCTTATGTTCATATCGTAAACAATAATTCTCATCTTGTGAGTCACATGCGGTTGTGTGTTCTAGTGCGGTAAGTATGTTGGATTCGTAGATTTAGCGAGCTATAAGATAAACAACATGCATTCTGGTTAAGAAAAAACTTGCAGCACAGATATAACAAGTTTTTGTTTTGGGACGCGCGATGAGACAATTAGCTAGAAAAATAAAACAACATGCATTCCCAAATCGTCTTTATACGTTAAGCCTAAAGAAAATCTTGGTAGAGACACCCGCTTTCTTATTAAGCGATACTAGTACATCAAGCATGCTCTCGAGAGCAGTATCTAAACTAGTATAACTTAACTTATGGTAATATCCATGCGTTTTTTCGAAGATGAGAAGGTATATGCGTAAGCAATATAGCAGTTATATTACACCACACTGCATGATAAATTATATTATTTTCTTTTTTTGTGTACCATACCCCGATTACATATGTAATATGACTATAATTTTAACAAGCATTAGAGATTATCTTACTGCCATATAGCAGTAGCTAATTAAGTGAATAATTTTAGAAACTTGTCATGTACAATTCTGGTAGCACATGAACTATTCGTAAATGTAG
This sequence comes from Eragrostis tef, assembly GCA_000970635.1. NCBI lineage: Eukaryota > Viridiplantae > Streptophyta > Magnoliopsida > Poales > Poaceae > Eragrostis > Eragrostis tef. Next base: position 129,441 of record LAPY01000684.1, read on the forward strand.
AAAGCACATTGCGATACGCTATCAAATTTTCCTGATTTTGTTGGAGAACATTTCCATCACAATCACAAGGTTCCACAAGTAAGAAAAAGTTACACAACTTTTGCCATGGGTGTTGGAGGGACCGTGACCCATCTCAGATAAAGTCAAAATTGACACCTACCTATCATCAACGTGTGCATAATTTCAGGTTTCCATCACCATCAGCGTGTACCTAGAGGGATAAAAATGTTATCAGCAGAACTGATTGTATTTATCACATATACATCTTTTACAATTGTCTTCTATTTCCATATTACTATTTGAGCTGATTCTATAGCGTTTATCTCGTCCAGTCAAAGCTCAAAACGCAAATAGTTAACCATTGTGTTTGAAAGCAATTGAATCGAGCTGTTTACGCAAATATGCCACACAACCAGCACTTTTCCATAGGATTGTGTGTGGATTCAAAACCTCTAAAATTTGTTTCGACTAAAAAATAAATTTGCAAAAGCCATCCCTAACCACAATCCAAAACCGTCGCGTAGGTAAAATCACGTGCAAGTCTAGCACTTTGGAGTTGCACGACCCAGAAGAGTCCAGCCCGCCCACAGAGACACAGGAAGCGAAATGGCTCGGTCACCTTTCCCCTCACCTTTCTATAAATCCACGTGAGCCCCGTCGCTGCCTGGCTCTCCAAAGCACCCAGCTCCGCCCGCCACCACCACTCCAGTCTCCAGTGAGCCACCGCTTCCCCTCCTCCTCGTCTTCCGGCGGACGGAGAGAGAACCCCGCCCACCTTCCTAGGGTTCCCGAAACCCTAGCCCGAACCCGCACTCTCGAGGGCCCCGGCGACCAGCAGGATCGGCGGCGGAGAGGGGAGGCAGAAGGCGCGGGAGGCGGAGGGCCTGTGCTGTATGTCAGATCGTCTGTGCCGGCGAGGCGGAGGCGGAGGCGGAGAATACGGACACAGTCAGCTCTCGAACCCACTCCAATGGCCACAGCTCAGGAAAAGGCGGCGGCCTGCTGCGGCGGCGGCGCCCCCGCTCGTGGCGCCCC
>LAPY01000685.1:23951-34986 GCA_000970635.1 Eragrostis tef
CCATGACCCCCCCCCCCCCCCCCCCACCGCTTATTTCTTTTGATCTTTTTTATGTGGAAGAAGCTATCTTGAAACTTTTTCCTCAAAATAGTTCTCTCAAAAGAATATTGTACGTTTTTCATCAAAAAGTTTTCCTTCCATTGAATCTATTCTGCCATCCTATGCATTTGTAAATTATAGTGGCCTTTCCTATTTATTTTTTAGAAAAAAATGCATAAGACCCCACATATGTTACTTAAAGTTAAGATTTATTCACATAACTCATTTTGATGAAAATGCGCACCCCTATACTGGATATTGTGTAGAAACTATCCCAAATATACACATGCTTAACCAATTCATTCCAATGTTTCTTAATTTGAAGCAGCAAACGGAGTCCTCATAGCATCGAAGGTACACACTTTAGAGAGCATAATATTCATACTGTTTGAAAATTTTGACAAAATAATAGCTATAGCTAGAGCTTAAGTTTCGTTGCAACGAGTTTTTATATATTAGCTTATAGTAGGAGCAAATCATTGGATACGAACGGCGCCAACTTGCCATGGCATCACGTCGCTGGTAGAATACTGTAGAACCATGCATGTGGAATCATCACAATTGCAAAGTCAACCGGCGAATCTCAGGCAGCCGGCCGGATCATGGAGGAGCTAGCAGCTAGCCAAAGAACAACTGAACTCGGTCAACAAGTTGGTCGACGGGAGCGCGCATCTATATATAGGTGCAAGCAGTATCATACACCTTTGCTCCGTCAGACAGGCAAACGCCAATGCACATCTGCTTCTTCCGTTTCGGGAGCCCGCAGCGCCGCTGCCAAGCGCGCGCGACATCACAACGGCGGCGTCACCATCGTGGTGAGCAGAGGCGAGCTGGAGGGCATCGCCGCGCGGGCGTCGTCTGGACTCTTGAGGCAGCGCGGAGACACGTCTCGCGAGCAAGGGCATTAATTCGCCGGTGCCACCCGTGCCGCTGCCGCTGGAACGTCAGGTGGCGCGCACGTACGCCGCGGTTGGAGCAGGAGGAGGGCGCGTGCGACATGGTGCGGCTCAGGTCGCGGGCTCGCCGGCGAGTGGCGGCTGGCGTTGGATCTGGATGGCATACGGGAGGAAGCCTAGCGCGTCGCGCGGCTGTGAGGAAGAGTGCGCGCGGTAATCATGCTTTACTTTGTTTCCAAGAGCGGGGTTCTGCAACGGCCGTTTGCGTTCGTACGTGTTGCTTGGTTTCCAGGCAGTGCTGCCTCTCTGCACAGACTGCACTCCTGATGCACGAGTTTGAGGAAAACAGGTCAAATTCCCCACGGAAACCAGGCATCGGTATCAAGTACTACCACAAAGAGCAACAGAACCTGCAGCGCATGCTCCAATCCTGGAGATTCAGAGCTAAAATGTTTGTCTCGCGGCACACATAATTGATCTCAAGCGTGCAAGTACATTGAACGGCTGCGTCGCCTTCCAATGCTGCCAGTGACATGAATTCCTCATCACTTCATCAGTAACAACAATATATCGAAAAACATTTATTCCTACAGTGAAAAAGAATGCCATCATCTCTTAAATTTTCTTCACATGACGATGAACAGACAACAGTGACGTGGTACTAGTTCCCAACGGCATTTTCAATGCAAGAGCAGTGAGTGTCTTTGGCAGCTTGCCACCCGCCTCAAATAACACTCGATCGGCTATCAGCCTCGACCCCGCCTCTAGTGACGCCTGAACTGCAACCTAACACACTAAGCAGTCGCCATTGCCGATTGATGCAGCTGTTCCTCTCCTGCTGCCGGAGCTAACGCACTCCGTCTATGTTGTTCGTGGCGACGAGCTTAGCTAGCGTCCCAGTCGCCGCACAGTCCAATGATTCACGCCGGCGTTGGAGCACGGCCGCGCGCGCCTGTCGCCGTCGCGACGGCAACGGCGCTTGGGGCTCCTTCCTGCTGACATGTGGTCGTCGAACTCCTCGCCTGACGTATCACCTGCCGACTAAGTGGTAGGTTTGACATTTATATTATCATGGACCATATCGCGTTTGCGTCTGCATTTGATCAACGTAATCGGCAGCCGGCCCGCGCCGTACGCCGCACCGGCCTCCTTGTCTTAATCCTTCCTTCATCAGGGTAAACAATACCCGCAGCCATTACGGCGATTAGTCAGACGCGATCCGTGATCCCGCCTGCTCGCTCCGGTAAGCAGGTGCTATACTATTCAGCAGCCTGATCTTTTCTAGCGAACGGTTTTTGACCTGCAAGGTCTGCAACTCGTGGCCCATGCCACGCCTGCATGGCAAATTGCATTGTCTGTACTTCTGCAAGTAAAACTTGAACCCGCTTGCCCTGTAGGCTGCCGACTCGCCCGCAGCTCTTGTGCACGGTCCACGTGTGTTGCGAATGCGGCGAGCCAGTAAGGCAGTGACAGTGTGCAGCTGCAACACCCGGCCGGATTCGAGGTTATCCTTCGCGTTCGTGCCGTCCTCTTCGCCTGACACCGGCCGCGTCTCCTGATCCTGGTGTCGATTGCAGGCTGTTTCCTCTAGTCAGCTTCAGTTCTTGATTTGGGTTTATGTGCGTACGTATGGGCGAAGATTTCGACGTGCCTCTTACACTGTATCTCGCTGCACCTGCTAAGCTGTCGTCTTCAAAATAAAATGCTACTCTATCTTCAACCGAACTGAATGTGTTCAGTGAAGTTACAGTGTTCATGCACACTACAACCTGCAGTTACATTATCAAACCATTACTTCAGATCCTTTGTTAGCCCCTCTCAAATTCAACCGAAGCACAAAAGATCGTGATGTGCCACCTGCTCAAGCTAGCAGAGTCCGGCGCCAGATGTCACAATCCTGCCAATGATGGCAACGCTTCGAGCTCCATTAATCCGAGAGGTTCGCGCCCGCCGCTGTCGTGGCGCTTAATTGCCGGCAGTTGAGCTTGCCACATTCGGCCGTCAGAATCCACCACTAACAACGCCTCCATGCCCACCTCTTGAAACTGGCACGATCCATGGACCGATAGATCGATCAACAGCGACATTTTCCTTTGATAACTTCTGCGCCTCTGCAGAGTTTATTTGCGTCAGTCCATCAGAAGCGAGCACCACGATCGCATCGATCGTCCATCCTTTTCTGAGCTATATCCTGCGCATAGGCACACAATAGCAATCGTCTCTTTCATAGGCCATGCTCGGAGTGAAGAGGCTGCAGAGGGAGCACGTAGTACGTGCCAGCCCCTGTTCTCACCTCACCTCGAGAGATATTTTCGCAGATCATAAGTAGGAATAGTGGGGATGCATCGAGTTATTATTGGTACGCGGCGGGCGCAGTGCCAGTATACTGCCGCTTCTGCGCGCCCATGTCAGCAGCGTTGTTGGCGCCCGGAACTGTGGGCTTGGCAATGGCGGTATTGGCGCTCCAAGAGCTTTGTTTGGAAATGGCGGGGGCCAAGCAAGTGTGAGCGGCGTGTTTGTTGAGCTCGCCTCGACGGATTGCGGCGTGCGGATGGGCACGGGCGTGAAGAAGCATTTTACTACCAACTGCCGATCAAATGCACGTATTGTATGGACGGATTGGCTTTCAAAGTTATGGATCATTTAGAATTCGAACCTGCCGATGCTGATTGGGGGATTAATTACTTAATGTTCATTTAATGGCGGAGGATAATGTGAGTTGGTTGTGTGTTTATAGTCGGGATGTGCGTGTTCTTTCCTTGGAGAAGAAAAACAAGTAGAACTTGAGAGCTAGGAATTCTATATGGCAGTCATCAACGGTACCTTTTCAACCCTTTGTCATGTCACTCCATATAGATATTCGAGGCGGCGGAGAAAAACAAACAATAAGATGATGAGCAGGTAGAGCTACAGCATGGTGACTCAAGCGCCAGTACAATAGGGACATCGTTGTCAACTCAACTAAATACTGAATTGCTGACAGGGACCTTCTGCTGGGTTGCACTTAGCAGTCAAATCCTGCGCCATACTTCGTGAACCACTTGCTTGTTGATGAACCATGCAGAGTACCAGAGCCGTGGATGGCACCGGAAGCTCTGGCAACTCGCGAGAGTCGCTATCTTAACTCCACGAAGTGTACACACGTACCCTCTCAATGATAAAGCCACTAGGTTGTCTTTCCCCTATTTTTATTCTTATCACATCGTGGCAATTTGATCAGGAACATAATAAATATCTCATTCTCTCAGAAAAAGCAAACTGGTGTTCTACTCAAGTTGGCACCAAAATATATACCAACACGCCTATACTACTTTCTTTTTTTCCTTATGAAAACCCACTTGCTGATTCTGAATTGTGTTCGGTAGCATCAACATACTAGCTAGTATCCCAGTTTATTTGACATTCTGGCTACATGCAGGTTCATAGAATGTAATGTTTAATAAACTTGGTATATAGCCAGAATACCAATTATGTGGAACAGAGGAAGTATCATGTAGGAGTACTTTCCTCTTTTTTTTCCACGAACTAATACCATGTACTTTCTGGAATGGAAAAGGTTAGTGCCAATAATGTGTCCGCTCTTCTGGCTGAATTTTTGAGCTGAAACATGCCTATGGAAGTCTTATACTTGACTATGCTGACAAAGTTGACACTTGATTATAGATTCTGGATTCTAGACTTTTAAGGCCTGTTTGGTGCATAGACACAGTTTGCCATATATTGCATACATATATTTCTGACAATGGTTTGTTTCACTACCACAGTTTCAGCATGTCATAGTTTTTTTGAGGAAACACAAAACCGAAAGACGAATAGCTGAGATCAACAATTGGGAATGAATGCATCATGATTTGTGCTCCCAAGCCTGATCAATTGGTTCCGAAGGCACCTCTGGAATTTCACTCTCATTTTTCCGTGACTATCACAGACATGTTTCTTTATCAAACTTTGCTTAGGTTGTCGTGGGCAAATGCTCCAACACACCTTATAGCTACAATTTGGCAAGAGGTGTGGCAACATGTTGTAAAGAACCAAACACGTTGCCAAAATATATACTACTTCACCCGGCACCATGGAGAGTTCGACTGCAAACGTTGGATCGAACACCAACAAATCACCAACTTGAGGTGCACAGTGCTGCAGCCCGGCCTACAGCATGTAGGCAGCTACCACATCGCCCCAATTTTGGAGGGCAGGGACGCGGGCCACGCCACGGCTACACCACTCCACACGGCGCGACGTCGGACTGGCTGAGCAAAAGCGGCTGCGCAGTGCCGGGCACGGACAAATCACAAAACCGGCGGCCACTCGACGCCAGACCAGATCAAACCAGACCACAGTTTTTATATTCCCCGCCACTATTTATACGCTTGCGACACCACGCCGAGACACACTCACCTGCATCCTCCCTCTCCTCTGCTTCTTCGTCCGCGAGCGAGCTTGCGTGCGTGCCAGTTTGCTGCTGTATTGGCAAGCGACACTCTCTCTGCAGTCGGTGTGTCCGTCCGTCTCCGGCCTCGGTTCTTCAAAGATGGACATGTTCCCGTCGACGGCCACCAGTTCCAGCTCGCCGGCGTCCTCCGCGCCGGAGCAGCAGCGGCGGCAGTGCTCCGGCCTCGGCTCCGCGGCGTGCGGCCTGGCCGGAAGGGTGCTCTGCGGCCTGGTCACTTGCGTCTTCGCCGCAGGTACTGGTCGGCTCACTCGACCGCGCTCTTGATGACTGAACAGAGCGCGTGTTGCAAGTCGGCGTCGCTGACCGGATTGCTGCTCTTGAATTGCAGTGGGTTCGGTTGTCGGGGCGGTGACGGGGTCCATGATCGGGCTGGCGACGGAGAGCGGGATGCTGCGCGGCGCCGGCATCGGGGCCATCTCCGGCGCCGTCTTCACCATCGAGGTCGCCGAGTCGTCGCGCGACCTCTGGCATTCCGGCGACTCCAGCGTCTGGAGCATCATCTACATGGTACCCATCTGCCATCTCTCTCATTCTGTCTTTCACGCACGCGCGCACACGGAGAATTACCAAACCAGGAACAGCTCTTGCTGTAAATTCATCCGTCACACACAGAGAATCACGACAACTCCCCCTGCATTGATCCGTCAGTGCCCAAATCGGAAATTTTTGCAAAACTCTCCTCTTCCTCGTAAAATCCGTTCACCACCAGTCCGAACGCAATTGTCGAATTGGGAATAAATCCAGTCAAACACACAAGGCTGCTTGATCTCCTCTTGGAGTTCGAGAGGTCATGGCAAGGATACGGACGTTTGCAAAACTGTGTTCGGCGCATGCCTTTCGCTTTCACAGCTTCTTGGGGGCTGATTGTTGTCGATGACAATTAGGTGCGCCCCAAGGAATCCGTGGGCAGGGATTCATACCTCATGGTTTCCTCTTACAAAATAAAAACAACACGAATCAAATGCATGTAAATTGTCAAATAAAGCAGCAGTGACGATTTTTTGGCTGCAACAGTCTGATCGTTTTTGTGCTCTGCTGCAGGTGGACATCATCTCCAGCCTCCTGAGCGGTAGGCTGGTCCGCGAGAAGGTGGGCCCGGCGGTGCAGAGCGCCGTGCAGAGTCAGGTAGCCCGTCACCTCAAATGCACAAAAGTTATGCTGCGACTTGTACAATTGAACAACACACCATATTTACAAAACACCATATGGTAGTCTGAAGAAACTTAAGCCCAATAGTCAGCGTTGCCCGGAAGCTACTGCTTCCATATGCTAGTATTTTTCGTCCAGTGCAGCAGGCACAGAAGGCGTCCCTTTAATAACATGGTCAGCTGGCCATAGCAAATGTTAGTGCACTAGTGCTCCATTTAACTAACTAAAAGGGGGCTGCTGTGACTTAGTATCTTCTAGTGCTGGAGTTCACTTTTTATGAAGGGAAGTTTAGGTCACTTGAGTGAGGATAGATCATCACCCACAAGTCAAAGAAACTTCCTAAACTAATCGCTCAACTGCTCCTACCACAAATGATGGGCCTATATGTTTCTCTGTCGATCGTTCCCCCCCAAAAAGGTTTCTCTGTCAGCAAAACAGCAACTCTGCATATACATCTCAGCAGCTCGACCAGTCTATAGTAACTGACATTCGTTCCATCGTTATCTGGACGCAGATCAGCGCCATCAGCTCGCCGTTCGCGGAGACCAGCGACCTGTTCGAGACCGGCGGCGTCAAGGGCCTCGCGGCGGAGGCGCTCAGCCAGCTGCCGGAGATCGAGATCACCAAGAACAGCGCCGTGGACGCGGCCGGCGAGGCGCTGTGCTGCTCGGTGTGCCTGCAAGACTTCCGGGTGGGCGAGCCGGCCAGGCAGCTGCCCGGCTGCCGGCACGTCTTCCACGTGCCGTGCATCGACTGCTGGCTCGTCCGGCACGGCTCCTGCCCGCTCTGCCGCCGAGACATCTGAACTCGATCGACGGCGTCTGCTTTGCTTTGCTCGGTTAAAATGGCCGTCAGTATGCACTTGCATCGCGCGGCGATTGATCGGAGTAGGTTTTCAGATTGTAGGAAATGCACCTGATGGGTCCGTAAGGGAACTGGGTGTGACCCCGCAAGAAGGGGACAGAAAGAAATTAAAACGGCACGTGTGTAACGATCGTGTGACGAGAAGTGAATGGATTGGATGGAGAGATGTGTGCCACTCTGACCTGGCTTCGTTTCATTCCCTTTCCCCTGCTCCAAGTGTGATGTAATCAGCGTTCAGCAACTTGCAAGTTCAAGCCGCGCATGTCTTCAGCCTGGTTCTGAATTAGTTATAACATGATCAATTTCTGAACATCTGCTGATTCAGCGTTCGCCGTTTGCTTTATGGCTCACTCTGATCAGAGTCCCCAGGTAAAAGGCCTGCAGCAGGCCTGAACTTGCCACATACGGCCCGTGCTAAAACGGTCCATCATCGCAGCCTTTTCTGCCGTGCCATTAATACAGAATGACACATCACACATTCACACCGGCTTTTGTCGCTTTCATGTTTTCCTGCCTAGTTTCTCTTTCGCGGAGCTAAACTACGCCTACCAGCTCGATCGGTTGCCCTCTTGCGGTGACGCGAGAAGACGATCATGCACAGAACTTAGCAGGAACTCAAAGTCTTCAGCAGGCCCGGGTGCTCGGGCCCGATAGCCCACATATAGAGAAGGGCCTATTCGCTCTAGAAACTCTATCGCGCGCCTGGTCGTACTGGCTCGCAAGCATGCGACCACGCTCCCACGGCCTGGACCCGCAGGCGGTGGGCGGGTAGGCCGCCGGGTGGATTTTGCGTGGGGAAGGGGTCCCTGTGGCCGGCGGCGACATAGTCGGGATGGCAATGGTGGTGCTTGGACGGTGGGGCATCGTGGTTGTGGCAGCGGTCGGCGTCGAGTTGAATCGAGAAGAAGATGAGACGGTCGGACACATGACCTCTGCATCCTAGGTTGGCCTGTGATAAGACGGGCAATAACAACCCCTTATTCGCTCCATCCATCTGTCCCAACTTTATCATTCCACTGAATCTTGGCATCAGCGAAGGTTTGAGTGTTTTGTACTTTTTTCCGTGAATATTCAGTCTGTTCGGCAGGCTGTAGCTGCAGAAAAATAACTGCGAACACTGTAGCTGCTGCCTGTAGCTGCTGCAAAGCAGCCAGGCGAACAGGCTGATTTTCTTGTTCCAAACACACTATTATTTTTTTACGAAGAGTTTCAAACATGCCATTATAATTTTTAATAAAGAAATATCCACAATTTAGTTCTACTGTTTTCTCTAAAAAAATAGAACTTAATCTGATACCATCAATGCTTCCAAAATAAAATTTTTTAATGAGAGTTAGCACATAAAAAGAATAGAAAATTACTAAAGTGTTCGGTTACCTTTTGTGGTAATGCAGCTGTGCAAGCTCAAAGCTGGAGTGAACCAAAACCCAGCCTCTGTTGAGAATGCAAAAAGACGGACACAAACCCCACCTCGCAATTATGGTCCGGTGGAAGAGAACAGCAGCACGAGCCCTCCAAACTTTGGAGTCAGCTCCTCTAAATTGCCGGTCAAAATTCAGAGGTACTGTAGCGGGAATTTTCTCCTTCCTCAACCGTTGGATCTAGAGTAGATGGCCCAAATCGATCGTTGTAGCGAACATTATTGTTCCGATCAACAAAACCTACCGCCACCAATTCCACCGATTTTTGCGGTTATCGCGATAACCGCTCGGTTTTCGAACAAAAATTCAAAAACAAAAATTTGAATTTAAAATCCACTAAACCGACCGATTTTACCGGTTATCGACCAATTTTGTTCGTTATCCATCGATTTTGGTCGGTTATCCACGTAAAATTCCACCACGGGCGTAGGATGAGCAACTCAGATGGAATCGTCGATTCCTCTCTTCACGGTGAGTTTTCGCTCGATTCCTCGCAAATGAAGCTACCTCACATCTCTAAAAATCCATTTGAGTCCTCTCCCATGCAATCCCACCACCCAAATCGACGAATTTTAGAGATTTGTGGCCGCGGTTCTTGTTCTCCTGTTTTAACTGTTCACGAGATCTTTTTTTTTTAATTTCTTTTCTCTCTGAAATCTTTCAAGAATTATTTCACCCATCAAACGAACTCGTTTTCGTGTATGGTTCACCAATATTCTGGAAATGACGTCTAGTTTTTTTACATATTTTTGTTTCAAATTTTTTTAAATTTTCAAAAAAAATCAAATTTAAAATTTGAAAAACGAACTCGTTTTCGTGTATGGTTCACCAATATTCTGGAAATGACGTCTAGTTTTTTTACATATTTTTGTTTCAAATTTTTTTAAATTTTCAAAAAAAACTAAATTTAAAATTTGAAAATCGGGTACCGAACTTATCGACTCGGACCGATATCTTTGATAATCGCGATTATCAACCGATAATCGTCGATATTGTAAACCTTGACTACAACAGCCGTGGTATGTTAAAAAAATGCCGGACAGTAACTTGGGATACCGTTCAAACAGTGACTGATACAGTTTTAATTCACAAAAGTGTTGTCGCCCTCATAGAAATACTGTAGTGAGCTCAGCCAGCTGCCGGAGATCGAGATCACCAAAGGATCGACTTCGTTACGTACGCGACCGGCGAGGCGCTGAGCTGCCCGTTTGCCGGTAGGACTTTCGGGTGGGTGAGCCGGCCCGGCGGCTGCCGGACTGCTGGCTCGTCCGGCACGGCTTCTGCCCGTTCAGAACCTTACATGAACTTATCGACGTCTGCTGTTTGCATGGTGAAATGGCCGTCAGCACATGGATCGCGCCCCGTTCATGTTTCAGATTGTAGAAACTGCACCAAGTGCCGTAAGGTTCTAGAGAACCGAGTGCGGTCTCGTAAAAGAATAAAAAATAAAACTAGAATAGAATAAATTGAAGCAGCGCATGTAATGATCGCGTGAGGGAGTAGAAGAATGATTAGATGGAGATGCGGATACGATTGGTTCAGACTTGGGTGATATTGTGCTCGCTACTCTGATCTGGCCTCACCTGTGCACTCAGTGTATCATACCGATCATGCAGTGTTTATTACCGGAATGTATTGGAATATAAACGAATTGTTCACATTCTTTCATCACTTTAGCATTTTAGGTGTAACTGATCGATGCATGCAACTCAATATGGTATCAAAATTAGATGTATCGAGTTCGAATCTTGACTGACGTGGTCTATTAAATAAATTGCAGCCCTCTTTAACATTTCACTTTAACGTTCCGAGGGAGTTTGCACGTGCAATTACTAATGACACATTACACATTCATACATGCTGCTTTCGGAGCAACGCTCATCGAGCTCGGCTGCTCCCTCGCGACGCAAGAAGACGACCATGCGTTGAACTTTGTGTGAACTCAAGTTTTGAGCAGGCCTGAAACCGAACTTTTCGTTCCATCAATTTGGACAACCTCTTGTTTGCACTGAAATTGCATCAGGCACTGGAAACTACAGGAAAAAGTTACACACTTTAAGTGGTGCTGTATTGCTAAATCTTTATAAAACATCACACAAAATATATAACAAAAATTCAAAAAAAACATAGATATATAACTCATGTAATCTTCTACTATCACGCAAAAACTAATATGTAACAAAAACATGTACAAGTTGTAACAACCCCCCCCC
>LAPY01000685.1:49734-65331 GCA_000970635.1 Eragrostis tef
TGGCGCTGGCGGTGTGGCGTGGCACGGCGGACGGGTAGGTTCGGTTGTCGAGGTTCGCGTCCAATCTGTTGCAGCCGAGAGGGCCGAGCCGGGCCGGGCGCGGCCCATGATTGTACATCGCTCGGCTGAAGCGAACCCAAGCCCGAGAGGAATCTCAGCGGTTTGACAGCCCCACGTTGCCGATCGGACGGTTGGCGTTGCGCAGTGGCTGTGACACAAGCAGCGCGGCAAAGCGCTGTCGAAACAGAGACCACGAGGAGAAGGCGCCAGAAGTGGATAACTTGCTCGTCCCCGCCCCGCCGGCGTTGATGGCGATGACTACTCCCGCTGCCGCCGTCTTCCTCCGCTGCGCGACCCCCACCCCCTGCCTCCGTATGGGGACGCTTGCTCCGTCCTCGGTCTCGGTTGCGCCGCTGTCGAGGAGACGGCTGTGGAGCGGTCCTCTCAGATCGCTGCCTCCCGAAGGTGCGTCGAGCGGCGGCAATTGCGGCATTCAGGTTGTAGTTAGTGGGATAGTAGGTTTCGGCTCATGTATAATGACACGCGGCGTGTCCAACAGGAGCTCCGGCCGAGCTGATGGAAGAGGACTCCAAATTCGTGCCGCTGAACGAGGACGATCCCATGTACGGCCCGCCGGTGAGTCAGCCAGTCGCGACGCGCGGCTTTTTCTCCATGTTGTTTCGTAGTTGTAGTGTGAGTGAACGGAAATTCTGAAATCGCACTGAATTTTGCCCGTCTTTCAGGCGCTGCTGCTCATCGGATTTGAGAAGGACGAAACGGACAAGGTAATTGCAAACATATATCAGCTCTGTTTCCTTATCTATTTTTGTTTCTACTTAGGTGCATGTCAAGATATATATGTGCATTGTTAGATTTCACGAACCACATGGTGTATACTCTTTTTATTTGCTTAGTTCATGTGTACTTTCATTAGGTATTTTCAGACAATGATCTGCCCAACAGAAAATTGCAAACATTCATTGTTAGGGGAAAAAAGTACAATGTACAGCGTGGAGTGTGTGCATAGCTGTAAATTTTAGTACCTCGATGCAGTTTAACTAATGCGGATTCCATAAGTTGTGCAGATTCAGGCGTTCCTGAATGAGCTTGACGGTGAATTCCTCAAGGTATGTTCGTCATCTGCTGTAACTGACATCTAGCATGTATGCCTCTCTAGATTCTGTCATATAGATCTGGGTCAGATGAACACCGTTGCCAGCTGTTTATATACACTATACACTGTCAGGAAACAGATACATCCTTTTATGTTTCCGTTGATAGCTGCCTATTAGGCATTAGCTACAGGTTTTGCTATTATAAGCACTACCTGTTGTTGCTGACGAAACTAAAACAGAACAGGCATACGTCCCTCCAACAAAAAAGGAATGGAAACTAGAAAATGTACTGAAAATTTGAGGACTCAACTTACTCTTGCTGAGCAACAATAATGTAAGGTGAATTGAAAAATTGATTTAAAAATCTGAGAGAAAAATCTATTTCTGTTATGTTTCCCAGAATGGTAAACAATAGTATGACCCAAGAGTTTCATATAAAAAAACTCTATGACCTAACAGCTACTATTACCTTCAGCTATTTGATATTTTTTATCTATTCTTTTGTTCAATGTGACTATGTTTTCTGGTTCTTTTTTTTTGTAACGACTATTGTATCAGGTGATTCATTGTACAGAAGAAATGACAAAGAAAACCTTGTGGGACGCCATGCACACCGAGCAACCTAATTTACATGCCGTAAAGGTTTGCACTTATGAGATTCGAGGCTTGATCGTTACAGGTTTCATTATGCTAGTTATAATACACACAGTTGATAAATTATCAATCAACTATTTGCTATCCTTCTACTTTGATTGAGCACTATATATTATACTTAAACGCATTCTCGATTCACAGATTGCAGAATCAATGCCCAGAATATGCATATTTTCTGGTCTTACCGGTGAGGAGATGATGATGTTCATCAATGCATTCCCAGAAGCTGGTAATTCATAAGTTCTTACTTAACTGCGAAACGGTGAAATAGATTAGATGAACATTGTCATGAGTTATGATAAGATAAAACCGAAGTTGAGCACTTAGTTATATATATTCAAATTGGTGGCTTTTACTTATTTTCAGGATTGGAACCTGCTGCTTTTGCAGCCCTCGTTCCTAATAGTGCAGAGAAGATTCTAGGTGAGGTGATTGAGGAAATAATGGGTGACCACGAAATGCTGGTTAGTTTGGATTGCTCACAGCGCCTGTATAATTCTTCTGTCTTTCCTATTTGATAACGCACAAATGTCCCGACTCAATACATGCAGACAGGGAAGAATTCAGGCTGAAGAGACTCTAAATTAGCAAATGGCTAAGCAGACGAAGGTATTTGAAGAAAGCTGACGAAGCATAGGACGTACGCTGAATCGATATACTGAACTTTCAGGTCCAAGTGTTAGGAGTAGATTATTGAAGTTTACAGAAACTCTTTTCGGTACGTGCAGAGCTGCAGGTACGTAAACTGAACCTGCATACTATTTGGCCTTTCAGTTTGCTTGATGCATAACTCCTGGCTCAAATTGTTGCAGGAAGCTGTACATGGAAACGGTTACGAGGTGAATCTGTATAACACCAGTTTTTTCTACTAATAAGAAGTAAAGCCTTGTAGAATTTGAATTACTTTCTGTAAAATAGCAAAAGAATCAGCAATGGCCAACAGCTCGTAGAAACCATTGAGATATGGAAATGCACGTCTGAAAATTAGCTGAATATCTGATACTTTTCTCCATGCACGGAAAATCTTTCCTATTTCGGCAACTTGATTAAGACACCAGTTGTGGCATGGGAGCAGCATCATTGTAGTGATCGCATAATACCTTTGCATTCCATATGGTACACACAACATTAAATGTTTCAGCCAGAGCCTGTGTTCGTATGATGAGAAATTTAACATGCCACTTGTTCAAGCTATGGTACAAATAGTACTCCACTCAATTTGAGAGGCTAACATATATATTTAAGCATCGTCCAAACATGGATTCTTGAATGATGGATCAACTCGAATATTCGAAACCTTTGGTTTATTTAAGCATAACAGATGTAAGACAATCAGAGTATATTAAGAGTCGTGCAGAGAGGATTTGCTTCTCTTGATGCTCTGTCTTCTTCCCAGCAAGACAGCACGTCTTGGTAGTATTATAAACTGATCCGCGTCTGTACAGATCCAACAAGGTAACAACAGGTCCAGTGTTATGTGGAAGCAACTGGACTGATGTGCGGCCAAACCAGTGGGTGCGGGCCGAGTTTAGTAAAGCAACTTGTTATCCTAAACTATTCCACATGCCTAGCTGGAGAGCAGGAATTTCTTAGGGAACAAACCAATGCCTGTCGTCGGACGAGAGAGAGAAACCTTTGTCAAACGGGACGATCAAGATACTGCTTATGCCCTGTTATTCTATTGTCATTCAGATAAAACCAAACTCAAATTGATGTCATGTTTTTCTATCTGGGGGAGTATGAATGGTTGTCAGGTGAAAACTGGAACCCGCACATTGTATTAGCGCACGAAAACATAACATAAGCACACCCAATTAGCTAGGCTGCTGTTGAACCGCATGAACGTTGAGAAGGGATCTTCTTCTGACGACCTGCTGCATGCAGGGGGCATCTCTGCGCTGGGTTGTTTACAGTTGACGACGAAGTTCAACCACGGTGAGGGCACTCGTGACCACGATGAAAACAAAAGTCCCTCGTCGGATGTTTGGAATGTGTCTGGCCTCTGCATGCGCCCAGAAACTACGTGCGCCCAGGTTTCCATCATGTTTCGAACAACGGAATCGTCGTCCCGGCACCGCTCTTCGGCGTCGTTTGTTGTTTTCATTGACTTGTTGGTTGTTGCGTTGCTCGCTGCGGTGGCATACAGCCGCTGAAAGCCTGAAGCGTGGCAACATGGAGAATACACTCCATAGTCTATGGCGTCCGGAAGTCCAAGGTACACGTACACAAAGCTAGCGGAGCGGCTTCACGCCCAGTTGTGGCATGGGAGCAGCATCATTGTAGTGATCGCATAATACCTTTGCATTCCATATGGTACACACAACATTAAATGTTTCAGCCAGAGCCTGTGTTCGTATGATGAGAAATTTAACATGCCACTTGTTCAAGCTATGGTACAAATAGTACTCCACTCAATTTGAGAGGCTAACATATATATTTAAGCATCGTCCAAACATGGATTCTTGAATGATGGATCAACTCGAATATTCGAAACCTTTGGTTTATTTAAGCATAACAGATGTAAGACAATCAGAGTATATTAAGAGTCGTGCAGAGAGGATTTGCTTCTCTTGATGCTCTGTCTTCTTCCCAGCAAGACAGCACGTCTTGGTAGTATTATAAACTGATCCGCGTCTGTACAGATCCAACAAGGTAACAACAGGTCCAGTGTTATGTGGAAGCAACTGGACTGATGTGCGGCCAAACCAGTGGGTGCGGGCCGAGTTTAGTAAAGCAACTTGTTATCCTAAACTATTCCACATGCCTAGCTGGAGAGCAGGAATTTCTTAGGGAACAAACCAATGCCTGTCGTCGGACGAGAGAGAGAAACCTTTGTCAAACGGGACGATCAAGATACTGCTTATGCCCTGTTATTCTATTGTCATTCAGATAAAACCAAACTCAAATTGATGTCATGTTTTTCTATCTGGGGGAGTATGAATGGTTGTCAGGTGAAAACTGGAACCCGCACATTGTATTAGCGCACGAAAACATAACATAAGCACACCCAATTAGCTAGGCTGCTGTTGAACCGCATGAACGTTGAGAAGGGATCTTCTTCTGACGACCTGCTGCATGCAGGGGGCATCTCTGCGCTGGGTTGTTTACAGTTGACGACGAAGTTCAACCACGGTGAGGGCACTCGTGACCACGATGAAAACAAAAGTCCCTCGTCGGATGTTTGGAATGTGTCTGGCCTCTGCATGCGCCCAGAAACTACGTGCGCCCAGGTTTCCATCATGTTTCGAACAACGGAATCGTCGTCCCGGCACCGCTCTTCGGCGTCGTTTGTTGTTTTCATTGACTTGTTGGTTGTTGCGTTGCTCGCTGCGGTGGCATACAGCCGCTGAAAGCCTGAAGCGTGGCAACATGGAGAATACACTCCATAGTCTATGGCGTCCGGAAGTCCAAGGTACACGTACACAAAGCTAGCGGAGCGGCTTCACGCTTGTTCGTCCATTAACGTAAATATCTAGCCCACTGAGGTGACGTGTCATGCATGCATGTGTGTCATGACATTATCACACGAGGACACTTCGCATGCGTGCGTTCGTGCATGCATCAGGCGTGTGGCCGATACACTACGCTTGTTCCACCCAGTTCAGTTTTGGCCCCGGCCGGGCAGGGCGCTCGTGGGTTCCGAGATCAGGATTCGGATGATCTTGGTGTGATGGAGCATGGTCGGTCGTGCATGCTTATGGCACGCACTGATTGTTGATGCGTGCGAGCCGTTTCGTCATGTCCATTAGTCTTCTTCCTTCTCGAAAGAAAGAGGGACATTGTGTCATACTCATATTGTGGCATCGTATCATGCTTTCTCTTTTCGGGAAGCTGCCAAGAGGAAAAGAGAGGGTGAAAATGACATCGTGTATATGATTTTTTGAAAAAAGGGGGAAAAATAGGCACGAGCATGACAGCTCATGTGTGAGTGTGCGTGGTGCGTAGGGGATCTGGACTCTGGAGGCCACCAGTTCGCCGTGAAATGGACCCTGGCGCACATATTGATCAAAAAGGAAAGAAAACTTTGATCTTTCTGGGCTGTTGTTTGTTTGCACTTGCAAGGATGTATGTACAGCAAACACAACGTACGTGTTTTGTTGCAGTGTCGTGCTTGCCATCGATTCGGAGTTCAGGATGTTGCTGCCAAGCACTTCAACGATCAAAAGTGGTTTGAAGTGTGGCTTTCAGAAAGATCAGACTAATGAGCAATGGTTAACGACATGATACGTAGGAGTACTTCGCTCGCTCGCTAATACGGTCCAGGGAGGGAGAAATGACCACCTTTTCTCCTAGCTTTTGTTCGAATCACCGCCGCCGGCACGCTACGATTTTCCCAACTTGATCCATCCGAAGATTACACTCTCTGGACTCGTCTCTCGCCTCAGAGACCAAACTAATCACTCCAGAACAAAACACTAATCCGGCGGATCAGAGCCAACCCGCCCACGCGCGCCCCACGTGACGCGAGATCCATCCGCCCATGCATCCAACGGTTCGTGTCGCATCACGCCAAGATGCAAGGAGCGCCCGCGGCCCATGCTCTGCCCACTCGTTGCCAAGTGGCTCCCACCACGGACAGTCACACACGGGCCCGCACGACAGTGCCAGAGGGCCGCCAGCTTAAAGCGAGAACCGCTCGCGCTCTCCGCCGGCCCACTCACTCTCGTCCTCGTCTCCAAAATCAGGGAACGGACGGGAAGCCGCCGGCTACCCGAACCGCCTCGAAGCGGTGAGCCGCGCTATCCGTCCACGCGCCACCCCCTGCGGTTCTCGGAAATCGCGGACAGGTCCCTGGCGCAGTGTGAAAGGTTCCGGCAGATTTCGCAACCGGGGTCCCTCTGATCGGCTCCCCCGAGATGCTGCCCTACGCGACGGCGGCGGAGGCGGAGGCGGCGCTGGGCCGGGCCATGTCGCCCGCGGAGGCGCTGTGGTTCCGGTACACGGCGGACGTGCCGGAATACCACGCTCGCGCCGCTCCCCGTCGCGCTGCTCGAGCTCCGGGCGCCCGCCGCCGTCGCGCCGTACAAGCTGCAGCCGCGGGTGCGCCTCTCCAGGGCCGACTTCGTCCGGTGCTACAAGGACGTCCTCCGCGTCTTCTTCTTCGTCATCGGCCCGCTCCAGCTCGTCTCCTACCCGGCCGTCAAGGTCCGCGAGCTTCTTCCTACCATCTCTCGTTCTGACCGGTGAATCTGTGCAATGCGGTAGATTATTGGTGGAGATTTGAGGGTTTGGGGCGGATTCTGTGGAAGAGATCACGTTTCATCACTGTTACAGCGCTTATATAGATTGTCATACATGTACCCCGTCTGATCTGTCCGATGGTGGATGCGGCAGTTTTAACTACAGTGCTCTGCATGTTTTCCTCTCCTTTGAGGGATTCGTGATCTGGGTTTTTCTCCCAGAACCCTTCATTGATGCGCCCCACGTCTCCTTTGTTTACCTATTCATGGCGACACAAGAAAAATTTATCCTCCTATGCCCATTTCCACTTTCGTTCGTCCTGTTAAAAGATTGTATATTCATGATAAAATTGAGTGTTCATCTTTCATCAATGCAGATGGTGGGAATTCACACCGGATTGCCGCTGCCGTCTCTTGGGGAGATGGCTGCACAGCTGCTGGTGTACTTCCTGGTTGAGGACTACCTCAACTACTGGATCCACCGCCTGCTCCATGGGGAGTGGGGGTACCAGAAGATCCACCGCGTCCACCACGAGTTCACGGCGCCCATCGGCTTCGCAGCGCCATACGCACACTGGGCCGAGGTGCTCATACTTGGCATCCCCTCCTTTGTTGGCCCAGCAATCGCACCAGGCCACATGATCACCTTCTGGCTCTGGATTGTGCTTCGCCAGGTGGAGGCCATCGAAACGCACAGCGGGTAAGGAGTTTCTGTTGTTTTTTTGCCTTCTTTAGAACTCTTTAAGAATGCACAACTGGTGGTTTGCCATACGTTTGTAACGATGTGAGCCATGCTGTACTCCTTTGGCGTGGATTAGTCTTTGCCGCTAGCGTTGGATGTATTGCATGGCTGGAGTTGGTTGGAGATTGTGATGTTTGCTGCATAACACTGACAATGACTTGCTGGTACTGGTAGCACCAAACGGACATTTTTTTCTGGAGGAGTTTCTTGTTGATTAAAGTGATAGCTGAATAGGACTGAGGTCGATGTTTGTATAATTGAGTCTTCTTAGAGAGTTTGTTTACTTTACATGGTATTCCTAGAAATATGTTTTTTTTAGTTATCTACTACTTGGAGAAAGACCTTATACTGAAGAAACAATAGAACATGATTTATCTTGGCTGCTGCTCTCTGGGGTAACACTGTAACAGAAGAGAACACAATTGCAGTTTTGTTCAATTACGGAGCTGTAATTTTAGTTTCTGAAGTGGAATGGTTGAATGGACTAAGAAAAGGACATACAACTAAGAACTTCTTAATGCAATGGTTGAAACGATATTACCTAGAAGCCTAGCACAATCTGAGCAATGATGTGCAGGGTAACAACTAAATATGGAAGAAAGTGGCACCTAGTAAAAGAAAGTTCCATGTTTCTGCCCCATTCAGGATTCACTGGTTCATTTTTTGTTGCAGCTTTATTCCTACACTGGTATGTTTACAAGCGGACCATGTAGAAGTAATAATCTTGCTTAATTTGTGTCATAGCTTCTGAAAATATGAAGTTGCTGTCTCTTTGGAGACATTTGAGACGCCAGAAGTTGCATTAGAAAACCTTGGATGTGTCAATTTGAATGTTAGGAGGACATGTTATGCATTTTACAGTGTCAAGATTTTTTTATTTTGTATCGGGACATTATGTTAGCTCCGTTTTGTAGGCTCGGTGAAAAGGTGTGTGATACTCACTTTAAATAGTTGAAGTAGATACTATGATTGGATCGAAGTTTACAAATATAACGGGACATTTTCCTTATTCGCACCTCCTTTTTTAGACAATCCAGTCATAAGTTATAAAACTCTTCTGCATTTGACCATATCAGCTAGGATATACTATAGTTTGTCCAATTTTATCATAAGTGGTGTTTGTTATGTCTTATAATCGTTGATGCAATGACCAGTGATGCCACCCATGCCACCCATGAAAACATTATTTATCTTGTTATTTTGCAGATTTGATTTCCCATTCACTCCAACAAAGTATATTCCATTTTATGGAGGAGCAGAATACCATGACTATCATCACTATGTAGGAGGCCAGAGCCAAAGCAATTTTGCCTCTGTTTTCACATATTGTGATTATTTATACGGGACTGATAAAGTAAGTTCCCCCTTACACATAGGCGCTATTGAGGAGTGCTGGAAGTGACAGATTTCTGATGTTGAGTTATTTGCTCTTACAGGGTTACAGATTCCATAAGGCGTACCTAGCTAAGGTATTTTTCTTCCTGCTATAGAAAGCTTGTTCAAACATTTTCTCTGCTTCCAAGCCAACGAATTTTCAATTGTTTTAAACAAACCATCGAGTTGAATAAGTGGTTGATTCCCTTTTCTTTTCCTTTGTTGTCCCTTGGATGTTCAGTTGAAGGACCTGGGGCAAAATGATGGCCTGAAAGGAGATGACAATGGATTCAGCAACACAAAACTGGATTAGTTCACTTTACACAGCTCATGTGATTGATCAGTTCATTGTAGCGTCATGAGAAATGGGAGGTCGGTCCAGTTTGTCATGTGTGGTGTTCCGATTTCGGAAAGAGGCAAACTTTCTTTTGTTTTGCCTCTAGATTTCCCAGTGTTCGTGAACCTCAGGGGAACCTGTACGCTGACCAATAACAATGCAACTCTCGGATATCCTGAGTTTAGCCAATGCATGATTCTTTCAAAACACTTGTGACTGGTTTGAGGAATTTGTCAATTGAAGCTAAATTTCAACACCTAATTTTTTGACTGCCTTTTCGCACAACATGCCCTTGCACATCAAAAGGTTCTAAACAAGCAAACAACTTGCAAGTTCTCGAGCATCAACGGATCACTAGGCATCTCCAGTAGTCCAGTTGCACGATTGTACGGCTGATACCATATAATTTTAGAGCATAACACACCACAAGGACACAGATTAAACACTAGAAAACGTGATGAATTCTTAAATGGTAAGCATAGAGAAATTGTTTCATCCAGAAATAGCACTCCTCAAGAGAATATTACAGTTACATAGCTGATCCCAGAAAGACAACTAGAACTAGCAATGTATGGAATCCCAAATAGCTGGAGACTCTTGTCTTTCATTAAACATGAAGAAAAATAAGAATAATTATTCATAACGCAGAGGGTTCAAAGGAACAGTCACCCAAACGAAGGTGTTCAGTAGCGTCGAGGGGGAAACCGGTCCACGAGCTTCCCAGAGGGGCACTCGTAAGCCATGTGGCCACGGCCACCACAGTTGTGGCAGATCATGAAGGCTCCAGTCATGCAGTCACGGCTCATATGACCAACCTGGTGGCACACCCGACAGACCATATCACTGTAACTGCCACGGAAGGGAGCACTACCACCATGGTAGGGTGCACCGCCACCACGGAAGGGGGCACTACCACCATGATAGGGTGCACCGCCACCACGGAAGGGTGGAGGCCCACCCCTCTCCATGAGTGTATCAGCTTTTGGGCACTCACGAGCCAAATGACCAGCAACATTGCAAAGGTTGCAAACAGGATCATTGGTGCAGTTGCGGGCAATATGGCCACTCTGCCTACAGTTGTTGCAGGCTTTCTCATTGGTGCACTCCTCCCTCAAATGCCCTGGTTTGTAGCAGTTACTGCAAAGAATCACTTCTCCAGGCAGTACTCGCGGAGCAGTGCAATCTTTTGCAATGTGTCCAGACTTCCCACAGTTACGGCATATCCCTTCATTTGGGCAGCTATTAGCCATGTGGCCAGGCTCTTTGCAGTTCCAGCACATATCTTGGAAAGAACACTCAGCTGCCATGTGCCTGCCAATTTTTAAAGTAAGGCTGATATCAGCTAAAATGAAGAAGGTGCACTGATCTTAATGTAGCCATCCTAGTCAAGGAAACCGTATAAACTTCCGTCTTCATATATTATTTGGCTTAAGGTTCAAGGTCTTAACTAAACATATGATAAAAAGACTAATCCAAGCTTTGATCAGGTCTCATGCAATAAGATCCTAGGACAATAGTGAGTTCCTCAATATAAGATGCGAGAAGTATCATTAAGTATGTCATGAACATCATAAAAATAATAACAAGAACAAAAGGTGGTAGATCGAAATTGGACCCTTTGGCCACATGCACCCCTTATCCAAAGGGCTCGAACTGAAGACACACAAAAAACCTCTAGCAGGATCAAACATAACCATTCTATGTATAAATCATGGATGAATTTCGCGATGGTATTTTATGAAGCATTGGCAAGCGGTTCTGCATAATGTATGGTTGTGACAGCATGGCTAATTGGCTTATGAAATATGAATGAAAGCATGGTATGCATTACCAGCAATGTGCACTAAGTAGTGAACAAATTATGAGAGATCTTAGCACTATTAACATACAAAAACATGAATAAGCAAAAACGAATCAATCTTACCCAGGAAGCCCGCAGGCATGGCAGACAGCCACATTAGGACACTCTCTAGCAAAATGCCCAAGAAGCTTACAATTGTGACACAAATCATTTGGAAATAAGTGGTGTTTGTTATGTCTTATAATCGTTGATGCAATGACCAGTGATGCCACCCATGCCACCCATGAAAACATTATTTATCTTGTTATTTTGCAGATTTGATTTCCCATTCACTCCAACAAAGTATATTCCATTTTATGGAGGAGCAGAATACCATGACTATCATCACTATGTAGGAGGCCAGAGCCAAAGCAATTTTGCGTCTGTTTTCACGTATTGTGATTATTTATACGGGACTGATAAAGTAAGTTCCCCCTTACACATAGGCGCTATTGAGGAGTGCTGGAAGTGACAGATTTCTGATGTTGAGTTATTTGCTCTTACAGGGTTACAGATTCCATAAGGCGTACCTAGCTAAGGTATTTTTCTTCCTGCTATAGAAAGCTTGTTCAAACATTTTCTCTGCTTCCAAGCCAACGAATTTTCAATTGTTTTAAACAAACCATCGAGTTGAATAAGTGGTTGATTCCCTTTTCTTTTCCTTTGTTGTCCCTTGGATGTTCAGTTGAAGGACCTGGGGCAAAATGATGGCCTGAAAGGAGATGACAATGGATTCAGCAACACAAAACTGGATTAGTTCACTTTACACAGCTCATGTGATTGATCAGTTCATTGTAGCGTCATGAGAAATGGGAGGTCGGTCCAGTTTGTCATGTGTGGTGTTCCGATTTCGGAAAGAGGCAAACTTTCTTTTGTTTTGCCTCTAGATTTCCCAGTGTTCGTGAACCTCAGGGGAACCTGTACGCTGACCAATAACAATGCAACTCTCGGATATCCTGAGTTTAGCCAATGCATGATTCTTTCAAAACACTTGTGACTGGTTTGAGGAATTTGTCAATTGAAGCTAAATTTCAACACCTAATTTTTTGACTGCCTTTTCGCACAACATGCCCTTGCACATCAAAAGGTTCTAAACAAGCAAACAACTTGCAAGTTCTCGAGCATCAACGGATCACTAGGCATCTCCAGTAGTCCAGTTGCACGATTGTACGGCTGATACCATATAATTTTAGAGCATAACACACCACAAGGACACAGATTAAACACTAGAAAACGTGATGAATTCTTAAATGGTAAGCATAGAGAAATTGTTTCATCCAGAAATAGCACTCCTCAAGAGAATATTACAGTTACATAGCTGATCCCAGAAAGACAACTAGAACTAGCAATGTATGGAATCCCAAATAGCTGGAGACTCTTGTCTTTCATTAAACATGAAGAAAAATAAGAATAATTATTCATAACGCAGAGGGTTCAAAGGAACAGTCACCCAAACGAAGGTGTTCAGTAGCGTCGAGGGGGAAACCGGTCCACGAGCTTCCCAGAGGGGCACTCGTAAGCCATGTGGCCACGGCCACCACAGTTGTGGCAGATCATGAAGGCTCCAGTCATGCAGTCACGGCTCATATGACCAACCTGGTGGCACACCCGACAGACCATATCACTGTAACTGCCACGGAAGGGAGCACTACCACCATGGTAGGGTGCACCCCCACCACGGAAGGGGGCACTGCCACCATGGTAGGGTGCACCACCACCACGGAAGGGTGGAGGCCCACCCCTCTCCATGAGTGTATCAGCTTTTGGGCACTCACGAGCCAAATGACCAGCAACATTGCAAAGGTTGCAAACAGGATCATTGGTGCAGTTGCGGGCAATATGGCCACTCTGCCTACAGTTGTTGCAGGCCTTCTCATTGGTGCACTCCTCCCTCAAATGCCCTGGTTTGTAGCAGTTACTGCAAAGAATCACTTCTCCAGGCAGTACTCGCGGAGCAGTGCAATCTTTTGCAATGTGTCCAGACTTCCCACAGTTACGGCATATCCCTTCATTTGGGCAGCTATTAGCCATGTGGCCAGGCTCTTTGCAGTTCCAGCACATATCTTGGAAAGAACACTCAGCTGCCATGTGCCTGCCATTTTTTTTTAAAAAAAAAGAATTAAAGTAAGGCTGATATCAACCAAAACGAAGAAGGCGCACTGATCTTAATGTAGCCATACTAGTCATGGAAACCGTATTAACTTCTGTCTTCATATATTATATGGCCTAAGGTTCAAGGTCTTAACTAAACGACCAGCTCTCGATGGTTAAAAATTATGATCAATGTACTTTTTTTAATTAACAATGTCACATACGATAAAAAGACTAATCCAAGCTTTGATCAGGTCTCATGCAATAAGATCCTAGCACATAATGTATGATTGTGACAGCACGGCTAATGGGCTTGTGAATGAAAGCATGGTATGCATTACCAGCAATGTGCACTAGTAGTGTGAACACATTATGAACGATCTTAGCACTATTAACATACAAAGCACAAACGAATCAACCATCAGTTCTTACCCAGGAAGCCCGCAGGCATGGCATACAGCCACATTAGGACACTCTCTAGCAAAATGCCCAGGAAGCTTACAATTGTGACACAAATCATTTGGAATCCTGCACAGAAAAACATGAAATGAAAATGATATACATATTATCCTTTCAAATGTCTGAATCATGACACGTTACAATTACAGATAAATTATTCAGTACTCCCCTCAGTTTCATATGTTGAAGTAAGGACAGCTAATATAGCTAAAAAAATTAAACTAGATTAGCTGTCCTGTCCTAAAGTCAGGTAACGAATCCAAAGGGAGAAATTTAACAATTCTTGTCCCTACCAAACATGCACATAGGATTTTTTCCAAACAATGAATATACATGAATTTATTCAACATTTTGCGCTCCAAAAATGTTACAGTCCCAAAATGGCAACTGAACAAGATGGTCCATCATGTTACCTGGTACTTTATACTTCCATATTAATTAGTGCGATCATGGCCCTATTATTGTTGAATGCACTCATTTTAATCATATAGCAAATTGCAACAATTTACACCAAAATTTGATACAAAAATATGGGTATTCTAGCACCGTATAGACTTTGTGTAAGATTCTCTGGAACGGCATTCAGGCTAACAATAAATACATAATAACAAAAGGAAGTAGTGATGTTCAGATAAACATTGTCAAACACTCTGTCTTGTTTGACATAAAGGTCAAACCTGCTCGGACCATGGCGGCTGTCCCTCCGGTACGGTGCAACACGGTACGAAGTGCGTTCGGTACGCATCCTGCGATCCCTCAGCGGCGGGCTGCGGCTGCGGCTGCGGCTGCTCATTGTCAACTCTCTTCTCTAAACTCCACGGCTCCACGCTCCAACCAAACTGCAACACCACACCACAGAATCACTAACTTTGAGGCCCCACAAACCCTCTGTTCTTCCTTCCTGTCCAGAACAAAACCAGACTTGAAATCCGACGCCATGAATCCAACAACCACCAACAACCTTCACTACGAGAATGCTTAGTTCCATCAAAAGGTTGCACCGATTCGCTGAACACCCTACTTCCCACCACCCTTGCTCACGATATATGAAGCCTCTTCAGGCCCAAAAGCTTGTCTTTTTCAGCGCACACACCTTATCTACGACATGCCATCAGATGTCACTAGAATTTCTGCCCCACTTCTTCCTTCCTACAACCACCTCAACACGACCAATTTCTGACGAACTCAACAAGTGCCCTCACCTCCGCTATCCGTCCAGGAAGGAACCCTAGGGTCAGGCATCTAAGCCGAAGCCGGTAACATCAAGAACGACGAAAATATTTCCCTAATTCAACAACGTACTGAAGAACCGAGGAAAGACCTAGCTCAAAAATTCGATTTTTCTCAAACAACAACACGAGGTGTGGAATCGACCGAGGCTAGGGCTTACCCAGACGGCGGATCTCCTGCAGAGAGGCAGCGGAGGGGGAGAAGTAAATCACTCGGCAGTGAATGCGGCGAGAAACCGTGAGGTTGATCCCGTGCAGGTTGACGGAGGAGCACGGTGAGCGGCGGCAGGGTCGCGGCTCGGATGGATTGGTCCGAACTCCGGAAAGGTTACGACCGCGACCTGCTCGAGAAGACGGCACAGAGACGGCGCCGGGCTATCCAGAAGGGCGCACGTGATTATCGTCCGTCCGATGTACAATCGACGGTGAACATACAGCGGCCGCATGTGCGCACCCGAAGCGGATACGGGTGGGCTGCCATAGGAGTTAAAGCCTTGGGCTTTTTGGGCCTGGGCCAGCAAGACAGAGATGTCGTCCCTCGTCGGCTGCAGCGCCGGCGGCGCGGCGGCGACGGGG
>LAPY01000685.1:67089-80655 GCA_000970635.1 Eragrostis tef
AGCAGGCGCCCGCCCGCGTGTACCGCCTGCTCCTCTCCGTCGCCACCCACGACCGCGTCATCCCCGTCGTGCTCTTCGACCGCGCCGCGCGCGACCTGATGGGATGCCCCGCGGACGAGCTCTCGCGCCTATTCGCTGCGCACCTCGGCGCCGCCCGCGCCGCGGCGGAGGCACTGCACGGGGAGATGTGGTGCATGGCGCTGCGCGCGCCCAGGAAGGGCGCCGCCGCCGAGCGCATCCGCGCCGTCTCCGTCGTCCCGCTCCGCAACGGGTTCCGTCCGGTGGTCGACACCCTGAGGAAGCTGTACCTGCGGGGCTGATATCCTCTGCGCTAGCCGTGGTGCCATTGCATTGGTTTGATTTGGAGGTAGTCCAGATTGTTTGGCTAAGGTGTACCTACAATCGTCCTGCTCCCTTCTATAACTCACTGAATTATTAACTGCATGTATCTGAAATCGTACTTTGCATCCACCACTGAATTAACAATGCTTCTTAGTGACCATTCTTAGGTTCTCGATGCTCTGATTAGTTCTTGTCAGCCAAGCTTGCATTTTGACTAACGCCTGCTGCGTACTCTGCTGTCGCATTTTCCATTCCCTTGTAGATTAGCAAGGCAGATCAAACCAAACATTTCTTCCTTACGTTTACAGTTTTGCTCAGAAGGGGTTCAAATATTCAGAGAAAACTGTATCTGAAACCCGTAATTATATAGCTTTGTTGGTCAATTTTTCACTTCATAATAAACTTTTAGTCAATCTATGCTCAAGTGAGTATTGGACGGCGTTCTCTTCGTTCTCTTGGCCATGGAATCAGGAATCCAATATGCAATAAGTGCGTTTTCTCCATGTTTAAGAAATGGTAGAAACATTGGCACTAGTGGTTGGGTAGAAGCTTCTCACAACCACCGAGCTCTTCGGCTCACTGCCACTGCAAATAAAAAACTTGTTGTCCATTTAGTTTGGTCTGGAATTCCAACATAACTTATTCAAGCAAACTCAGGCGAACTTTGGTTAGCTAAAATTCGGAGGCTTCTAGAATTATTAGAGACTTGATTCTTACTGAAAGGGCCCAGACAAATCCCTGGCCAACTGATGATAAAACAAGGTTGAAGCTTTAGTGCTTAATCAACCCACATGTGGGTGACTCTAAACCATGCCTAACTCTTCAATAAGAACCTGCTCAAAAGGGGGATTACAAGTATTCTTTGATTCCTGAAACCCCCCCCCCCCCAAAAAAAAAAAAAAAAAAAAAAAACCCCGTGCGATCAAGTGAATCTCTTTTCTTGTTCAACAGAACTACTTCGCGTCTGTGTAGGGTATGTTGTACATAGCCTCAAATGCTGGTTCATATGGCAAAGATTAACACGCCCTCTTCTTTTCTTTTCTTCAATCAAGGTTGAATTTGATGCTATTTGTATGCCACCTAAATTTACGAGCATTGCTATCACAGCAGATTAGTTGGTTTGATGCTCATATTTGTATTGGTCGTACAGGTCAGTCGGACAATGCAGAAGTATGTGAATCATTTCCGTAAATTTACCTTCCTGCAAAAGCAAACAACACGCTCTCTGAATTGTCCAGTTCGTCTGGTAGATCGCGAGATGGAGAAAGATTCACATTTTCTTCCATGGTGGGGCTGAAATGACGAGAGAATCACATCTGTGCAAATGGGCAGAAAAATAGAATTGATGATACAGTGATGCGTGATTAAGTCGACGACACAAGTAACATTTTTTTTTTCACTCAGAGCAATAAGACATGGATCAGCTGACCGAAAACTGAAGAGATATACAGATCCAACCTTGCAGTAAGGTTCTGCACGAAAGCAGGAAAGTGCTGGAAAGCTGATAGCCTGATAGAGGGAGAGAATCATCACAGTCGGTACTTCTCTTGAAACTGAAATGTAAAAAACTAGTTTCAAAGTTTTTCTGTTCCAGGAAGCACCTCTTATTGCCATAATTACACCTCAATTAGTTAGTGTCGGCAAGAGGCAAAACAGGAGACTATCCTGCTACATACACCATGGAGGCCGGCCCCATTGGCCCAAGTATGACTAGATGCATGTACCATATAGCTCATTTACATACGAATGATTTGGAGCAATGGTCCTATGCAATTTCATAAAAAGCTTTTTGATTGAAAGTTCACCTAACTAAGTTTGAGCATTTGCAGGCGGTATGGCAACATGGATGTGTGACATTTGTCTACAATCTACAGGGAGCTAGATTCGCTAGATGTGGCCCCTTCCATCATATTGATGTTGTGGAGAAGAAATGCAGTGGACACAAAAAGAGACACTTTGCAGTAGTGCATGCAAAAATAGCCTACTAAAATCGACGTACGTTTTTATTAGTTACTGTTTCAAAGAAGCAATGCAGAACCAATTACCAAGTTGTCCCGTTTATCCTGTTGTGAATAACTGACTAAACACCAGCTGCACCGAAGGTCACTGGGCTGAAATATGAATGGTACACCACTCTATGTATGGATTTGTGATCACTCTCAGAGTTCAGTGAGACAAAATTCTGAGCAGGACGGCCTTTGATGCGTTGCAGTATCTAACACTGGAGCTGCAGTATCAAAAAACAGCGATGGCCATGGATCTCTGAATCTAATGATTGGCCATTCTGTGCTGCCTGTGACGATGATGGCGACAAGCCAACGAGAAAAAAAAGTACGGCGTGTTCAGCAGTTTTAGCTTCACAAGTATATGTCAACTGTAAGGTCAAACCCACACCCTCTTCGGCACACGCAAATATTGCTCTTTGGCACAATCTGATTCAGTAACTGAGTATCTGTCCAGTGATGAACGTGCAAAGATTCAGTTGCCCAAAATCCTATTTTGGAAAGTTCTTTTTTTCTCTTGGCAAGCTTATAGATTAGCCAACCGATCCAATATGTGAGCTACCAGAAATAAAGCTCATCATTCGGCGCTTCACGGTCAATCGTAAATCGTTCATCCCAGTGTGTGTTCTTCTCTTTAGTTTGTCAACGAAATCACTTGTCGGCTGTGTGATAGTACTGAAGAGCAATAATTTGGACAGTTTTAGCTGCCACTGAGCATTAAATCAAGTTTTTGAAAAGTCAAATATTTTTTTTTGAGGAAACCTTTTACTGTTTGTAGTAAGCTACAGTGTAAGTATACCAGTCAATTCTGTTAAATTTCTGTGCAGTTTGTGAACGAATTATCCTGACTCCGGGGCCGAAATACCAAGTGTTAGTATTGCAGTAAAGAACCTTTTTCCTTCAAAGGAAGAAGATGCGGTAAAATTTATTTAATAGATAATAAAGATGTAGTTAAGTTATTCTTTGCTGCTGGAGAGTATTTAACCGAAAGTACTCAGTTTGGTTACTATGGGAAGAATAAAAGCAAGAGAAAAATTGCAACCAACGTTACCATGAGGAGATTTGCGATTGTGAACACTCAAAACTACAAAGTTCACAGTACAAGCTTCATTTCTTGTGTGAGAGGTTATCATATCCAAATCTTTTGTGCTACTTTTTGGCGCCAAGATCACATTCACCCTCCATGTACTCCACCAGTTCATCCATGGGCCCCGAATCTCCATATTTTGTCTCTACTCTCTGATGATCAATGAATTTCCATCACCCTTCCAATCACTTTTTTGTGGGGCCTTGGATGCATAGTGCTACTGATCTCTCCTATAAAAGAACCTCTTACAAAGCCAAAATGTATCACATATCATCACAAAACTAGTTGGTAGACAAATCTAAATAATCAGTGAGTGAACAGATGGCAAGGCCTGGTGATCTCCTCCTGGCGTGCATGCTTCCTCTGCTCATGCTGCATTCCTGCAGAGCAGATCAGCCTCCCTCCCCAGGATACTACCCCAGCGCCATGTACAGGTCCGTGGCATTCTCCGAGGACTACCGCACCCTGTGGGGCGCGCAGCACCAGACTCTCTCGCCGGACGGCAAGTCCCTGACCCTGTGGATGGACAGCAGTTCAGGTGATCGCTCCGTCTGCAGTTCTGAGTTTTTATCTGACTCTGAAGTTCAGATACTCACTCTGTGGTTGGTCTGTTGTTTCAGGCAGCGGGTTCAAGTCGACGCGGGCGTACCGGAACGGCTACTTCGGCGCGTCGATCAAGGTGCAGCCGGGCTACACCGCCGGCGTCAACACGGCCTTCTACGTGAGTGATCCACATCCCTCTCCGTATCCTAGCTGCACCCCAAACTCTCTTGGTGGTGTCATGACTCATGCCATGCAAAAAAAAAAAAAAACTCTGAACGCTGAGATGCCGGTGCGTTTGTTGCCGATGCAATGGTGGTGCAGTTGTCGAACAGCGAGCAGTACCCCGGGTACCACGACGAGATCGACATGGAGCTGCTGGGGACGGTGCCGGGTGAGCCGTACACGCTGCAGACCAACGTGTACGTGCGCGGCAGTGGCGACGGCACCATCGTCGGCCGGGAGATGAGGTTCCACCTCTGGTTCGACGGACCAGATCCTGTACGTGAGCCTCTCTCTCTCTCTCTCTGCATGCCTGGATGCTAATTTACTCAACTTGTTGTGCAATGTTCACATGAGCTGCCTGCCGGCGGGCAACTGGTTTGCAGGTTCCTGGTGGACGACGTGCCGGTGAGGCGGTACGAGCGGAAGACGGAGGCCACGTTCCCGGAGCGGGAGATGTGGGCGTACGGCTCCATCTGGGACGCCTCCGACTGGGCCACCGACGGCGGCCCCCCGGCGGCGCCACGGACGCGCCGCCGGGGTGCCAGCCTGTGCCGGCGTCGCCGTCCGGCGGGTTGGCGCTCAGCCCGCGGCAGGAGGCCGCGCTGCGGTGGGCGCAGCGGAACTCCATGGTGTACTACTACTGCCTTGATCAGTCCAGGGACCGCGCGCTCTACCCCGAGTGCTGAACTGCTTTGCATGTCCCCACGCGCGTCGGTGCCGCCACGCCGCAGGGTGGTAGCTGGACTCTATTGAACTGTGTCACTGTGCGTAACCGATCGCACTGCTATAGCCTATAGAGAAGAACTGAGGATTGTGTAATGTTACGCAATTGCAATTTGCTACTGAAACATTGCGGACAAATGGATACCAATATCTCTTGAGGTCAATGCGTTCAAATGGATGCCAATATACCAATTTCAGATTTCCTCAACACCAAATCATGGTACAGAAAGAACAAATAAATGCGTCATGTTATTGTTAAAGTGACGTGCAATTATGATACTGGTACAACTGGAAAACATCAGTGCACTGAGCATAAAACTAAGGGCAACATCAAAGGTACGACACATTGCTACCCATTTGTTTCCTTGATTTATGAAAACCATGCAACACCGGGACAACACTGAAACATCAACATATTCAATTCTACACTATTTACCGACTACAAGGCTCACACTCCACACAGCGCAATGAGCGCTTTAGTGACCACTGTACAGAGCAAGAAGCGACCTGTTGCTTTTTAATGTTAGTGTGTTAGCATACGCAACTACCAGAAACGGAATGAAAGAATGAACACAAAATGGAAAGAACGAACTCAGTGATCCTCTGTTGTGCTACCTAACTTAAAAGATATGAACTCAATGACTGGCTCTGTTATGCTACCTAAATCTGAAAACCTGGAGCTTCTCGGCGCTCAGACAACCAAGGTAACTCTCCTCGGTTGAACTTTCTGCATACCTTAGATCAAGGATTGGTTGCCGGTGGCAGCTGAGATCAGCGAATGTCTGAAACGAAGGCAGCCGCCAAGTCCGGATTCCGTACAACGACTCGTCACCATAGGCAAAGAGATGCTGGTTGCTTCCACAGGGTATTATTGCGGATTTCGTCATTCGCAAGTCAGTCATGTTGCCATAACAGGTCTGATCCTTGGCAAAGGATCTGCCACCTGTCCTCCTCATGAGGACATGTCGGCCAAGCTTTCCTGAACCACCGGGCGTAAGTGACAGTGGTGTGACTATTTGAGGTATGACCCCATCATCTGGCACCTCAACCTTTGGGCGGTAGGAAGCCACTAGGAGATCACTTGATGGAGGGTTGCATGCAAGAGAAATACAGACTCCTTGGTTTTCCATCCCGCTTATCAAATTTGGTCTGAAAAATAAGCCAAAAGGTAAGCATTTGAACTACAAATAACATACCCTACTGTTCCAAAGACTTAGAGCGGCAAATTGATAAAATCTGTGTAGGAAAATTTCAATCCTCTACCTACCTGTTTTCGCTGCCATCAACATCCCAAATACAGGGTCCTATAGAAGATGCAGAAATAATTTTTCTGGAACCACTGGAATCTACAGAAGACTGGATAGTATGGACTGGGTGTGTTGATAGACCCATAGCAGAAGACAAAGGTGCTGAAGTTTGACGAATATCAAAGGCCAATAGCATGCCATTCTGTTAATTCAGTAGATAAATTCCTAGTCAATCCTCCAAAGAGCAGAAAAAGGTTAAGAGAACATCACAAGGGATGTTGCAGTAGATAAATTCCCAGTCAATCCAAAGAGCACAAAAAGGTTGAGAACATCACAAGGGATGTTGAAAAATCAACCTGTAGTCCAGCATAAATGTGAGTTGAACTAGTATGATCCCCTGAACAAGACCATCCTGGAGCCTGCAAATTATTGAAGTAAATAAGGCCAGCAAGTCAGGATAGACAACTCCATGTTAGCAACTCAATATTAGTTATACATATAGCTAATAGTTTGAAATCAGTCTGAAGAAAAAGTAAATAAATCTTTCTGAAGGTAAAAATATATGCCTCAGTGAATGTATGGTGCATTTCAATATCCAAGAGATGGAGCGATAACAAGTGAACAGGTAGAATGAAGCAGCCTTGTTGATACCACGCCTAAGAATAATAATCTAAAAATGGTTTTTGAACCAACATATCAACTTATCAAGACCACAAGCATAGTTGCAAGTATTGTGAAATACAAGGTCAAGGATTACCGGTAGATCATATTGAAGGACAATATTGTTGGTCGCCATGCTGGGATATTAAACATAAGCACAAAAGTCAGACATCGGAATAATGTTGTTTAAGACAACAGAAAGAAAACACTTTCTATATTGACCTGACAATTGACAACTTCCTGCCTAGTGATGCAAAGACAGCACGCCCCTCAGGCAGTATACATATGTCCCTAATAGCTTTGGTATCAGGAGGAAGATGTATATTCTGCATTCCCAGTCCAGCAAACATGCTGATCTGATGAAATAGAGTTGGGATGCAGAAGGTGAATAAATGACTCAACTTTGCGGTGAGATACATTCCTCACCTGAAGTAGTTAGACAAAGGTGTCAAAGAATCTAATTTAGACTATTACCTTTGTAATGATATGTTCAGGACCAACTCCAGGTGCCCTTCCAGAAGTGAATATAACATGGCTGGATGCATCTATGGCCATGACTCGAGCTCCATCAAGGAAAAGCTCATTCTACAAACATGGTTATGAACTTTAAATCGGTGAATGATAAGATCCTTTCATAATTCTATTACTATCGGATGTTGTTGTTGAACTGCACGACCGAAGTTGGAATGATAAGCGAGGTAAATACATCACAAGTAAATTGTGTCATACTACACAGCTAGAACTACATTGGTCTACATAATCGAACGAAGCTGGACATAAATCACAAGTTCACAGCATAGCTCGACCAAGTATAACAAAAAGAAGCAATCAGTCAACAGTAAAAACAGACCTGGAGAACAAAACTTCCACGAGTGCTACAGTCAATGCCCACTGTTGGTGAAGCAATTGTCTCTGCATCTGTCCTTCCATCTGACAATTGTTCCGTCATTTTCTTCACAATTTGTTGTAGCGTAGTTAACATCAATGCTTCTATTATTGGTATTAATCATAATAATTTGAGTAATAAGAGTGCACTACCTGTCTCTTTAGGTTTGATTCATGTATTGTATGTTGCTGCAGAATAACCTGCCTCTGCAAGTCAAATAAGGAAATATACATGGTTCAACATGAGACTGTATTGAACTTGTAAATGTATATCCACTGAACGTATTGTTCAATTGAATTAGTGAAATGTGAAATAGTAGTCAAATTGATCAAGTACCTTATGCTCATTTATCTCCTCGAGTAATTTTGTTTGCTGTATTGAAACATAAAAAGGGCATAAGCTTTGAGAATAGAGTATGCATCATGGTGATCCGGTACGTGTCTCAGATATTATTATTTAATTTTATTTTGTTGGGGGGGGGCATTTATATGTTTCTCATTTAGACATTAAAAGCTTATTAAATATCACATGAACTGAGATTGTGCTAAGCAATCAACGGCCACAAAAGGATTGTATCATTGGGGACAGAATCACGTGAGAGTGTCGATGGGGCAGAGTGTTCCTATAGCAGGTTGAAGTAAAAGATACCGATCATACAAAATAGGGATCTTACTTGCTTCTCAAGAGATTCGTTTTTCTCTCTCAGTGACAATACTTGCTGCATACATGAAACAGACATCAGTAGATGGTCAGAGCTACCTCTATGGATAAGTAAGAAGTGAACCTAACCTTCTCAAGATCATTATTTGGGACAGCAATGTCGGGTACATATAGGTTGATAATACAGTTTTCTTTGTATTTCCTGCCGCATTGAGGACACTGAATAAACTCAAAAAAACGAGTCTGATTAATCAAAAGGCTACCCTCACTAGTAATACACTTAAGATATTATTCTGAATGTATTAGTTGGTATACCGGTGCTTTTTTCTTGGCAAATTGTAGTAACCATCTCTCTAAGCAGCATCTGCCGTAGACATGCCCACAAGGAATGCAACTAGGTACGGAATATCACATAGTTAGCATCTCAAGATCTTACACTCACAGTGATTCAAATATATTGTGTATACCACTATAAGCAAAATAGAAACAATAAGTAAAATTGAAGCAAACAAAATGTGATCTTCAAGAAGAAAAATCACTCGCAATCACGCATAATAAGAGCATTCTCAACATCATATGCAACTTTTTAAGTGCCGTATAATGACCCCCCAAAAAATTTCAAAGTCCCTTCACATGCTTCACGCATATATAAACTATAAACAATAAAAGACATCAGCGGTTGATTTTGAACGAATCGGCATGAGACAGTCCCATTGTCATGGATAAGGTATAATTTTACAACGCATCTGGAGGCTGGGTGAGAATTACGTAGGAAAAACATTCGCAGTGACGCATAACAAGAAAATCTCTGCATCATAACTTCATAAGAAATTTTAAGTGTCTTAGAATGACCAAAAAAACAATCAATCACATGATTCATGCCTTTATAACTATGAACTGTTGGTGGATCAATGGATGCATCACCATACAATTCCCTAGTACCCAGATAGTTAAGTTTGCATGTCAATAACAATATTAAAAAGGCAAACATACAAGTTACAATTAATTTTTATTTTCAGAATTTCCTAGCGTTCAGTCAAGTTGCATATCACTATATAGACCGAGTGACATGCTCAAGTATTCTCCAGCAGAATCAATATTAGTTACCATTAGATCAAAATAAAAGACATAGCAGTTCCACAAAAGGAGACTCAATCATACGACAGGAGAGCTCGTGATTCGAAATGGGTCACTCACATGCACATCCCCCTTTCAACATAATCGAGTGTTGATAAGCCAAAGCAAGTCGAACAAAACAGCTGGAGCGTAATCACAGTTTCCGCTAACTATAAAGTGCTGAATCAGCGAATTACCGTCTACCAATACCAATCTAGAAGCTCGTAACCACATTAGAAGACGAGCTGGCCAACAAATCCGCAAAATCACAGCACAATTCCTACTCACCAGACGCGATGCGCCCCGTCGGCGGTCCACTCGTTCATGCAGATGGGGCAGCTGGGAAGGCAGGGCTTCTCCGCCTCGCTTCCGCCCGCCCGAGCCCTAGCTCTAGCACCGCCACGCCGCCCCATCGCCCCCGCACCGGATCCGTCGCTCTCGTCCTCCTCCTCCGACGAAGAAGAACCTCCATCGTCGCCCGAGCTGGACGAGGCCACCTCGAAGACCGAGGCCGCCTCCGCCTCCTCCGCCAGCGGCGGGGGGGGGGCGGTGGCCGAGCCGAGTCCAAAATGGATTGGAGAGCGGCAGAGCGAAGGGGGAAAATTTTGGAAGCCGTGGCGCCGGCGAGCGAGCCTGAAAAGCTTTGGCGCGCACGAGCCCGGAAAAATGATGGGCTCCTGTTATGGGTCGTCAAAATCAGCCCACGGAAACAGCGAACCGACTCCACGGGCGCTCGCGTGGAAGGCAGACAAGGCAGGGTGAGGCGCGTTTCGTTTAGTACCACCTCGCTGAGCCAACTTTGGCTGGTGCCCGGACGTGGCTACATAAGCAACCCCCCTGCCGACGTTGCAACATACTTACCTGGACGGGGTCGACGGGTGATCATGAAGGCCCGTGGCCTAGGTCAATGGCCCGCATGGCACTTGGCGGGTGCGTTGGCTTACCATCTCCTCAAGTAGGAGAGTGGACGTCATAATTTGTGGTAGAGGGGTACGCGTTCGCGCGGCCCCTGCCAACTCTGTAAATTAAATCTTGGCCCGTTAGGGTATCTGCGGCCCACGTAGTCAGAATTAGATTTAGCAACTCTGACCACTTAGATATTTTGCCAATGGGCTTGGGATGTCGGAGTCGGCCTAACCAGAGCGCAAAAGGCCAGCTCGTCTCCCGATATCCTGACGAAGGAAACAGCGGCAACGAACGGCCGGCGCACGGCGAGGGGGCAGAGCGAACAATGGCGCGCAGCGTGTCGTACGTGTCGGCGGCGAAGCTCCTGTCCATGGCGCGCGTCAACAACCGCTTCGCCATCATCGACGTCAGGTACGTGCGCACGCGCCTCTTGTCCCGTGCTGCCCCTATTCGGCGCCGATTTGGAGACTGACCCTCCTCGCCGTGTGTTTGGGATGTGGGAATTGAAGGGACGACGAGCGGAGCTACCAGGCGCACATTCCGGGCTCGCACCACTACGCCAGCAGCGGGTTCGCGGCGCGGATGCCAGAGCTGGCGCGGACCGCCGCCAACGGCAAGGACACCCTCGTCTTCCACTGCGCGCTCAGTCAGGTCCCAGATCCGCCTCCCTCGCTTCTCCCTCAATTCCATTATGAACACATATGCTATTACTGTGCCTCTCGATCGCAGTACATGTAAATATGGTTGTTCCACATTCAACACGGAGCAGGAAGCTCACTGTAGGTTCAATGGTGTATTTTTAGATGTCACCAGATTACAGAATTGTGAAGCCAAAAAGAGCTAGGTGATTGCATTTTGTTCTCGTGCTTGTTCTCCTCTGGTTATCTGCCCGTTCATTGGACCTGCATATGCACTGCTTTGTTCCCTGTTAACATCATTTATAGTTGAATCAAAGATGAATTTTAATTTAAAAGATTTGGGATATGCTCGGATGGAGTTACAGCTAGGAAGTATGATACTGTTTAGCGTAAGGACTTTTTGCAATTGTTTTCTATTAGAATTCAGAATCCATGTAGAGACAAGTAAATTCATACCTTTGATATTGGGAGATGTTTTGTTTTTCTTTTTCTTCTCTTTTGCCCATTGGAATGGTTTGTGCTATATGCCCTGGTAAATACCATCCCTTGGGGAGAATACTGCAAACTTACCACATATGGGAGGGACTGTTAACACGACACATTCTGACCAAACCTTCTTTTGCTTATTGAAAATGTATCTGAATTTACAGATGATGGTTTTTGCATGTCAGGAATCAGGGCCGATATCTGTTGTGGTGTTGTTCCAACTTTCATATAGAATGGAAGGCCTATGATATTTCGTTTGCCCTGGAGTTGCTGATTTAGTTGACGTGGCTTTGCTATATGTCCATCAAGGCCTTAAACATTATCTTATGAAGCCAATGAAAATTGGCAACTAAACAAACTATTTAACTCATTTAGTTTCATCTTCTCGTGTTACATCCACTTTTGTTAGCTGCTAGTTATCACCTATTCAGAATTGCTTTGTGAAGAGAGAATTATTCAGTTTTACTCCCTAGTGATGGTCATATGCTTTGTCGTTATCCCTGTATCAGATCTGCAGCAGCGTTGCTAATTTGCTATTATCCAATGGTAGGAACCAAATGCATCAGATCCTGTTTTCACTCTTTATCTTAGTTCTTTTTTTTGTACCATATACATGTTTCCTGATTTCCTCTTACCTCCAGCATAGAGGTATTAAAGGCAACGTATGCTATGAGAACCAGGTTCGTGTGAGACTTATGAGAACTCTATTCTGGACCACATGATCTTGATCCAGGGGGGGCGCATAGGGAGAGGTGGGAGGGGCGATTTGCAAAATCACCGCCCACTTGAATTCATGCGCCTCATTGGATCAAGATCATGTGGCCCAGATTGGAGTTCTCATGGTTCTCATGGTTCTCATAGCATGCGTTGCCGGTGTTAAATGCATTTTTTCGCTTGGTAACTTTTCTATCATTACACTCCAGGTTCGAGGTCCGTCGTGTGCTCGGATGTTCTCAGACTATCTATCTGAGAACAAGGATTCAGGGATTAAGAATGTCATGGTGCTGGAGCGTGGGTACAATGGATGGGAGGCTTTAGGGTATCCTGTCTGCCGCTGCACCGATGCTCCTTGCAAAGGAACATGCTCTTGAGCATGACGGTGACAGTCCCAATATCTATCATGATCAACAAGCAGCATGTTATGTGTTTTACTTTGTCATTTACTCTCTCCATTCTCAAAATGATGATGTTAGGACAAGTGATTTAGTTCAAAATTACACTAGAATACTTCCTAACATTATCAATTTGGGAATGGAGGGAACAATTTGTTGGGCGGCTAATGCCGTTTTGTGGATATTTTGTTGCATGACTACGTTTACCACATTCATGTGCAGATACTCCATGGCGTAATGCCTAATGATTCACTTCAGCTTGACTGCAATACTGTACTATTGCTTCAGCTTGACAGCTTTTTGTGATTTTGTGGTTTCTTGCATGTTATTGCTTGCTGCTGTATATACCGATTTTGAGTTAAGAAATTTGTCGCCATGTAGTGTTTTTTAACCCGTTATTCAACATCTTTCAGACAAACGAAATATTAAAGGAGGTATTCCTCTCTGAGAAAACAATTACAGAAATGTCTTTCTCCCAAATTTGGATCGTTTTGAGCTAATGGAGCACCTTTACATCCAAATTGTCCTAATGAATAGTACCTTTAAATCCGAAATTCAACACCTATCAAACCAATGGAATGTTAAAGGGAGGTATATTCCTCTGGGGGGAACCAAATTAGACAATGTATTTCTCCCGAATTGCAAAACTTTAGAAAATGTGGTTCTCCGAGAGACCGGTGCGACGTGGTCTCACTCGAGCCGCTGACCACGGCCGCCTGCGAGACCCACGCCGGCGTGCGCCGTGCCGTGCGCAACAAGCCGATCTGCTGCAGCCGACCACCCACCCAAAGCCTTTCCGGCGCGCTTTCCCCCTCGTCGCCGCACGCACCCTCCAGATCCCACCCGGCCCCTGACCCCGACCCGATCCCATGGCTTTCTCGCGCCTCCTCCCCTGCCGCCGCGCCCTCTCCGCCCTCCTCCACGCCCCGACCCCC
>LAPY01000685.1:121262-132413 GCA_000970635.1 Eragrostis tef
TTAGTGGATCCCTGTAATTTCTTTTGTTTTTATTGTTTTGTCTTCTAATTATTTTAGTTGTTACAGTAAAAACTTTGTACTAAAGAAGATTACATAAACCTTGATGATATTTTTGAAAGCTATATATGAATATATAAGAGGCTTGTTACCATTGTTATGTGACAATTATGTAATGATTAACTTATCTGTAAAATATAACGATGGTTATAGTTCTCCACTAGTTGTTTTACATGTCTGCTAATTGATCCATTGTTATTGATGATTTCGTTGTAGCACATTGAGCTTTTGAACTCAATGATCCTTACCAAGATATCACGACACCCTAACCACAACCAAGCTTCACTCTGCTTCCACGGATGATCCTTACTCAATGATCCTTACCAAGACATCCACTACTGTCTTTCACATACTCGTGATGACATGTCGAATGAACGGTTAATTTGTCACTTAATAATCGCATATTTTTAATTTAGCGGGACAGACACGCCCTAACCACAACCAAGCTTCACTCTGCTTCCACGGATCACTTTCTGCCTCTTCAAATCAGCATACCTCCATAGCACCATGCACTACAAATCTCCAACTTTTCTAGGGAAAAAAAAGTAGAATCCGTGAAAATACTCGAATAAAGAAGGCTTAAGGTTCTTATCAACACAAGGAACATTTTTCACCTGGAAACTAGTGTGTGTGAAGGCCGGTCCGTTGAAGACATATGTCAACATGGAGCATTCGAAATGCCAAGAACAAGTTTTGCAAAAGGAACGATTAACCGACATGTAAATTGTACAATGGATACCATTTTTTGAAGCTAACCGGAACTCGGAAACTCAGCACGAGACAAGTCATCACTCCCTGCCAAGCAAGACTGCAAGAGAGTGACCGGTCTACTGATACCCCCTTCTTTCAATTCTTCGCCCCCGTGTGCTACCTCACCGCTCTTCTCTTCCAGCGAGTGAGTCTCCGCTTTATTGCACATCCCCGCGAAATCCCAGAAGACCCACGCAGCAACCACCTTGTCCAGTCGCCCCCTTCTCCAGCGCGATCCGGCCGACCCGCGCCACCACCGACGCGCGCGAGCCCTAACGCCCGCTCGGATCTGGGGGCCGCCGCCGGCGCTCCCTCTCATGGTCCCCGGCGGCGAGGGGGCCTTCGGCGGGCGGCGCTGCTGAGATGCGACGAGACGCGCCGCCGCCCACCGCCCCCTCAGCCTCCTCCTCCCTCTTCAGCGGCGAGCAGCTGTTTGAGTCCGGGCCTAGCCCACTCGTCTTCCTGCCCCTCCTCCTGATCCAGGGCGGCGGCATGGACCTCTCCCGCGTCGGCGAGAAGCTCCTCAGCTCCGTCCGCTCCGCACGATCACTCGGCCTCCTCCCGCCGACCCCCTCGGCTCCTCCTCCCCGCCCTGAGGTCCGTTACGTCCTCTCGCTCCGTTCGTCACTCAGCTCTCGCGCAGGGTATCGGATCGTTCAGGTTGAGTTCGCTCACCTTTGCATTCTACCAATTTTAGGTTCCAGAACGAGCTGCTGCAGCTGCGGCAGCTGCGCGTGCTATCGCAGGGTTGCCACCACATGAGAGGATCAACTTACCATCAAATTCAGAGGATTTGGTCTCCATCTATGGGAGCAACCCGCAGGGGGAGCCTGTGGAGGAGCTTGAGGAGGTGTTCTATGAGGAGGTAGGTGCTGCATTTTTGTATCTGTGGGTCTTGGCGCGCGTTGGGCTTGACGTGATTGATTGATTGTTCGCAGGAATTTGATCCAATAAAGTACATTCTGGAAAATATCCCAGATGAAGGTGACACCACCTATTTTGATAAGCAGGTTAGTGAGGACCTTACGTTTCCATAAAACTTGCGAAGTGCATGTAAAGCGGGTGTACCATAATTGTGAGTGGCGTGCATGTTGGTACAGTTTTAGAAGCACGCGTTCCGACAAATGAGAACAATGTCCTCTGTTGAAGAAACGGATTCTGTTTGTCGTCTAGGAGCATTCGAGTTATTCATTAACTGAACCTGGCTTCAAAAGTCCTGCCCCGTCTGCATGAACATGTGCGTCTAAACAAAATTAATGTGCTCTGTTTGTCTCATGTGATTTTCTTCTTTGCAGTCTACATTGAGACTAGCGCAGCTTGACAAGATTGCAGAACGGTTGTCGCATCATGTTATGGGTCACCATGAAGAAATGGGTATGCGTCCAACGAGATTATAAGAGTTTCAGTTTTTAGTGACCTTTTCTCTGCACATGATAGTATAGTTTTTTATTGCATCCTTTTACTTTTTTGTTTCTGCAAATGATGCTTTTGAATTTCCATCTTCTTCATATTTTAAGCTATGAAACAATGAAGATATCTATTGTTAATGTTGCCTTGTAGCAAAATGCGACCTTTTTGTTAACTTCTTTTAAGGAAACTTCAGTTACTGATATTAAGTTTTGGCCAGTGAAGGGTATGCAGTTAGTGATGGAATTAGAACAAGGCTTAAAAGTTGCAAACGTAATCTGCATGGTAATTGCTTATGAAACTTTGTCCTTTCTGCCTATACTGTGTTCCTTATTGTATATCTAGGGTACTAGGCCTTATGCTTAAGCCATCATTTCAGAATGGACGA
This sequence comes from Eragrostis tef, assembly GCA_000970635.1. Lineage (NCBI taxonomy): Eukaryota > Viridiplantae > Streptophyta > Magnoliopsida > Poales > Poaceae > Eragrostis > Eragrostis tef. The sequence continues at coordinate 123,865 of LAPY01000685.1, forward strand.
AGGCATATAACCTCTTCAAAGAATGAGGTGTCAAGGGATCTGGTTGTGAATGTAAAATCAAAGAAGAAACAAGCTTTGCTGGTAGGTTCATGCTCTTGTGTCATGTTTGTTTGGTACATTTGCTGTGAAAGCTTGGTAATTGTTCCCAGCACTTCCATATAGACCACAGAGCTACCATTCTGTTATGAAGCAAGGTTTAAGGAGAAATTATTAATAAAACTTAATAAACTAAATGTTCCTTTCTCCACTATCACCACATCTAGGTGCACTGAATTTAAGTTCTATAAATGAAAATATTTAGTGTTTGTTGAATGCAGGATGTTCTTCCTATTCTTGCAGAGCTACGTCTTGCACTAGACATGCAAATGGAACTTGAAACTTTTGTTGAGAAAGAGAATTATTTTCAGGTATACTGCTTCACTCCAGCGTATGTTACCAACTTTTTTAATCTTATACCGCATTAATTTTCAAGCCAGCAATTCACATTTTGAAATGTGGGTTTGTTGTTTTGAACCCGAATAACCATAGTATATGTGTTTTCTCTATGGTTAAACAGGCTTTCCCCCAAAAACTTTTAGATCTCTAATGATAGCTTACTGTCTTACTGATATTTGTAGGCTTTCTGTTTATTGCCTGAGTATTTGCAAGTCTTGGAGAATTATTCAGGCCTTTCTGCCATACAAGAAATGGGACGATGGAGTGAGGTTATAATCTTTTCTTCACTCACCTCAAATAACTAGGCTCTGTTGTTGAGATGTTTTAACATTATCTCCTTGATTCGGGAAAGTGAGTTGTCGTAAGCGTATCGTCGTCCATGATTCTGCTGCCATATTCAAACAGAATACTCTGCTCCATCAAATTTAATCGGGTTATCTGCAGTTCTCGTTTCAGTTTACCACATTTAATATTCTATCCTTGGGATGATATTTCTGCTGTGAATACGTTGCAGGCATGGTTAGCTCGGACAATTCAAAAGTTGGACACCCATTTGATAGGTGTTTGTCAGATTTTCAATGAGGAAAACTATCTAACTGTGAGTTTATGATTGTTTTTCATTTTTTTGTGTGGTTTCTTCGATTGATTTTATTTTCCCAACCCAATACAATGTTGTCCTTGAACTCTTAAATATGGATGCAGGTAATTGATGCGTATGCACTGATGGGTGATGTTGGTGGCATGGCCGAAAAGATGCAAAGTTTCTTTTTGCAGGAAGTGCTCTCTGAGACACAATGTGTCCTGAAAGACATGTTGGAAGAGGTATTCAATTGCTTTATTTTCATGTCCCTTCTTGTTTTACTGTTCTTATGATTGTCAATGCTCAATATTATTATCTTGATATGTTATATTCTTGATTTTCTAATTTTTAAGTAATTGCAGGAGGTGGGAAACAATACACAGAGAAATAGGTTTGTATTCAGCTCCTTGGTTCTTTTGGGTACATTCTAAGATTAAATTGAGTTATGTGATATGGATATATGCAATACTGAATATAGCTACTACCTTTTGTGAATGATAATAGCTTATATATGCTAACTACATCCAAATTCCTCTGAGTACTCACTTCATTAATACTATTCGTGCAGGTTTACATATAGTGATCTTTGTGTTCAAATTCCTGAGGCCAAACTTCGCCCCTGCTTGTTGAGAACCCTCGAGACCATATTTTCATTGATGCGCTCATATTATGCTATCATGAGCTTTTCCCCCAGTGAAAAGGTAAAATTTAATTGTTTGATTCACTTGCATTGTTGGAATTATAATTAAGGCTCAGATTGACGTGGATCAATGTGAGAAACTGCAAGTTATTTTCTGCCACATTGACTTTTCGTAGTGGCAGGGAAAGCTGAGAAAATACAATAATATTTAAACCAACTTGGGACCGACTGAACACTCTTCGTATGGAATTATCTAATGCTAACAGTTTCAAACTCTTTTCTATGTGTGAAGCTGGTAGTTTGCAACTTTCATATGTTGTCAGTTGAACTCTACATTTTATTGAGGATGAAGAGTTATCTTTTTCAATACAAATGAATCTGAGTTAATATAACCTATACTGCATTAAATACTATTTGGATCTGAGTTAAGTTTTGGATTTTCTAATTTGAACATTTGTTTTTTATTATTGTTACTCATGAAGTCTGTTTTATCTACAGAGTATTGAGTCAAAGGCCCCGGATCTAGCAGACAAGAATAATACATCTCAGAGTAACAACGGAACTTCTGGTGATTCAGGAAGAAGTCATTCAAGTGCATCTGTCATTCAGGACGGTTCTGCAGCTGAAATAAGTGACAGAATGTCATCATCCGAAGTCAGCAATCCTGATGCTAGTACATCAGGAGTGGATTCGCCATTCTATCAGCTTAGGACAGATGCTACAAAACTTGTTGCGCATACATTTGAACGAGGGCGAAGAAATCTTTGGCAACTGGCAACAAGTCGCTTATCAGTTTTGTTATCTAGTTCAGCTGTTTGTTCAACTAGTACATACCAATTCCTGAAGAACTATGAAGATCTCAACATTTTCATTTTGGCTGGTGAAGCATTTTGTGGGTTTGAAGCTAGTGAATTCCGCCAGAAGTTGAAGACTGTCTGTTTGAACTATGTGGTGTCCTTTCACCGGCAAAACATATATGTATGTTGAATAATTTATTTCAATTGTTAGCATTAGTTTTCAAACATGTGGACTCTTGAACCGCTAACTGTTACTGCAGACATATCCATAACTAGGCAGGCATATAATATAGGCAATGCACGAGGTGTGTTGTCTTTAGGAACACTAGTTGGACTCCTTTTTATTTATCGTGTGAATGCATTGGTATTGCCTGATTCAGAGTCGGCCTCTTTCCGTAGCTGATTCTGAGGCGGGCTACCTGGTTGCATATGTCTGCACAGAAGAATTTGCCACTGATATGTGCCCGTCTTTTCACCGTGAACACATTATAATCTGTACAAAAAATAATAAATATGGCATTTCAATTTGGTTCTAAGTTAAAAAAAAATGGAAGAAGGTAGTGTTTGTTTCTTGTAATGCATGGATAGTTCTAGTCAGAGCTGGGCTTACCACTGGTCTGTTTGGACTTCACTGTAAAACTTGGCAATTGCTAGGTGTTTAATAGTACCTGGGCAATGAGTCAGTCTTTATATCTTTTGCTTGTAGCATCTCTATTCTTTCTCAATTTTTGTGCTATTCTTTGTGCAGGCACTTAAAATGGTATTGGAAAAGGAATCTTGGACAATAATGTCAGCTGAAGCTTCACAGATTATTAGTTTAGCGGGTCTGACTGGTGACGGTGCTGCACTGATATCTCCTACCGGAAGTAATTCCAACTTGCCGATAAATCGTTACCATGGGAAGTCCACTACGGCTGATTCAGGAAAGCCAAAGCACGGATTTGCTTCTTGGCTTAAAATTGAAAACCCATTTTCTTTTAAGCTAGAAAATGGCTCCGCAGAATCCCCAAGGTCCAATATGCTTTTTGATTCAGCAGCTGGCAATAGTCGTGGCAATGGAAATAATTCATCTTTTGATGAAGAGAATGAAGACCTTCTCGCTGATTTCATTGATGAAGATAGCCAGTTGCCTAGTAGGATACCAAAACCAAAAATTGTAAAGGGCAATTCTTCACATTGGAAGGATGGAGACATTTCATCACAGACAGGCTCATCACTTTCTTTACTGAGGTAAGTCCCATGTACGTTTACTCAGGACTGTTCCTATACGTAACTGCCAAACCTAAACTGCGACTGGAATCAGGATGATGGACAAATATGCCAGACTAATGCAAAAGCTGGAGATTGTCAATGTTGAGCTTTTTAAGGTTAGTGAGTAGTGACGTCATTCAGCATCAATATATTATGTACTAGTAAACTTAACCAGAAGTTTGTGGCATGTTTCTATTGTTCATGCTTGACAATATTTTTCAGGGTATCTCTCAACTGTTTGGCATCTTTTATCACCACATATACGAGACATTTGGGCGCCAAGACAAGAGTCAAAGTGGCAAGCCTTTACCAGATTATCAATCATGTAAGAATTTGATGTATACAGAAAAAAAATCATGTACATGTTTCTTGGCTGTTACTGCTATATATGTCATTACCTTTCTTAAATATTCTTTCTAATACTTGTTCTGTATTCAGCTCGGCTTAAGGCAGCATTGTCAAAAATAACACAAGACTCTGAGCAGTGGATAAAACCACATAATGTTTCATATTCACCTGCATCGCCGTTGTCAATGAATTCAAGTTTCGCTCAAATGGATGTGATGCCTACCGCGCCTCCCAGCTCAATGTTCACATCCTATGGTTTAAAGGTATGCTGGTTACATGATGATGCTTTATATACTACAAGCAGTCTCAACTCATTTGTAGACTTAATTGTTCTCTATATGTGGAAATTGAGTTCCAATGTTCACCATAAATCTAATATTTACCCTATCATGGACAGCTCAAGTGAAATTTTATTTTCTTCTTTGACTGAAGCTTGCCTCATAAAATTTCAGGCCTCCTAATTCCTTAAGGCTAGAACTCTAGAATTTGATGATGTATCATGCATTCCACTGCAGACATTGTTTTTCTGTTCCCCACTATTTTCCCCATAGCACTAGTGACTTATTTTGTTATCTTCAGTATACTAACTGCTCCAAAATATGTGTGTAACTAATAAAAGTTTCTGGTAGCTTCGCAACTTTTTGGCAATATGTTTTACTGTTTGCTATGAGATGGTACTCCATATTTGGTGTGAACTGTTCTAATTAGTAATTAGTCTACCATACTTGAAGGGATAATATGATATCACTAGCTTACACTGATTAAGTGTAGGAATATATCACATGCCAATAAGCTACAGCCTTGCAGTTTGTTGGAATGGTTTTCTCTAATGTGATGTAGGAGGGAATTGTGAGTAGATACTTTAAAAGTTATTTATATACTGGAATGTGCTGGAGAGGGTGAATAATTTTTGGAGTAGATGACTTTCGTGTGCAGATTGATGGATGAGTGTGTAACATGGAGGAAAAATGCTGACAAGGGAAAGAAATCTAGGTGGAAAACTTTGTGGAATTAATGAATTATGGGCGAGATGTTGGGCCTTACATAGTAGTAGCAGTTTTCTTAAGTGATTATTTATTATTTTTAATAGTATTATTCCTTGCAAAATCCATGGTGTGTATCTCACTGTAAATGTAAGCCTTTCTTAAATTCAAACTTCAGCAAACTAAATTCCAACTCTAACGCTGAAGTTTATGTTCTGCATAATAAGCTTTTAAGAAGACATATAGCATGAAGGATATTTTTCCTGCGCCTATGATTTCGGATTGCAGAACATCTTTATTCACACTTTCTTTAAAAGCTATTTTTCTTTCATTCATGATCGCATTAGTTTCAGTGTCCCTGTTTCGCTAAAAAGTATGCAAATTTTTTTTATCTTGCAGGAAAGATGTGCAGCTGCTGAAACAGTATCATTAGTTGCTCGAGTTTTGAACAGATCTAGAGCCCACCTACAGTCAGTGTTGTCTAAAAATAACACCTCTGTTGTTGAAGAGTTCTTTAGAACACTTGTAAGTTTCTTTGAGAGGTTTTGGAGGGCTTGAATTTCTTTCCCGACTAACTCTTATAGTTTGTAAATCTGAAAGATGCGACATAATTCCTAATTTTTCTTTTCACCTTGTTTGTCTTAGGTCGATTCTGTTCCAGATCTGGCGGAGCACATTCACAGAACGAGCGCACGTATGCTTTTGCATATTGATGGGTATGTTAAATCTTCCTGTTTCCTCCTCTTTGGCCAAATAATAAGTTTGTGGAATCGGCAGCCTATAAAAATTTGAAAAATAATACCTTGCTCAGCTTCTGTATGGATGTTTTGAACGAACAGTCATTAATGCTCCATCTATTCACATACCTATTGTGTTTTCAGGTATCCAGATAAGATCGCAAATGCTAAATGGGAGGTGAAGGAGCTTGGCATAGAGCACAATGGGTATATTTGTGTCCAAATCTTTTGATAATATGAGCAATTTGAATATCTAGTTTTGTCTATCTGTTTTGACTTTCTTTCCTTTTTCTTTTCTTTTTTTTTCTTATTTCCCTAATTTTTTGCTGTTGTTATGCTTCCTTTGAGCCATCCTTTTGCACCTCTTGGTATTCATTTCTAGACTTATTTTAATGGGCAATCCACTACGTTTGGATCTAATCTGGAAAACCTTGATGTTTTTACTTGTGTTTGATTAGAAAGAAAGTTGTGATCATTATCCTTCAGGGGTTGGATAGTGGACAATTTAGTAGGATTAGGCAGTTTATATCCAAGCCCATAAATTTGCATGGAATGTATTTTTTTGGGTTCTGTACTTTTTTGGCGATATAGTAATGTTTCCTACTTTTTGTATATATCTTGCTATACATGGTGCAGATTACACACCTTTTAGTCATGTTCTAATGAAATATGCACTGGAATATTAAGCCCATACACAATCTAAATCATTAAAAGTTGTGCTAATATGGCAAAATCTACAATTTAATATCTATGTATATGGGATTGTTTGGTTGATGCCCAAGAAAGCTGCACCAATTCACAGGCGAGCCAAAATTTTGGCCGAGCATTTGGCCACGCCAACGCGTGGGTGTTAAAATAAACTGTGGTCACTGGCACTTTGGCGAGCAATGAATCGGCTTCAATCCAAACTACTCTATGTGCATCCGGTCAACGCCAATAAATTCTTACGATGTAGCAGGGCACCAAACCAAACGTACCCTATAATACAGGTGACAGGACCAAATTTGCTTGATTCTTAGTATAAGAGGGTTAAGAACTTGATTGCATCTTTCACAAATTAGAGCGAGGACTGGGACTTTTAGTGGGCTTTTTTAACTGCCCCACCGATTAGTGAGTTGTGACTTTATCGCTGCAGATATGTTGATTTATTACTGGGTGAATTCAAACACTACAAAACAAGGCTGGACCATGGAGGAATTTCTAAGGAGGTTAGTATGAGACAGTTGATGATTAATTCCTTTTTTTTCTTCCCTTTGACTTTGATCTCACTTCGTTAATTTCTGTGCTGGCGTTAAGTAGTTTGAAATTACTAGAATTTGTTCTTTGCTTCATGTTCTACGAAAGAAATGTTTAACTTTAGATTATTTGATTGATGATTTAAAGTAAATTAAGGTGAACTAACTTCTTGTGTGCTCCCAGCTGCAACACCTCTTGCTGGAGTATGGCATAGAGAGCATTGCAGAAGTTCTAGTGGAAGGTCTCTCTAGAGTGAAACGGTGCACTGATGAAGGGCGTGCTTTGATGTCACTTGATCTCCAGGTTTCAATTTTTCCTGTTCACGAATCTAGCATTCATTCATGAAGTGAATGGCATGGAAGAAGCCATAGTGACTTTTTTGGTGTTCTTTCAGGTACTCATCAATGGACTGCAGCACATTGTATCAGCAAATATTAAGCCGAAACTGCAAATTGTGGACACTTTCATAAAGGTAAGCAGACAATTTAGTCCAAGCTAGTTTGTAGTGTACCAGTAACTTAATGGCATTTTTTTTAATTGCCTCGCACCCTTCTGTAGGCCCACTGTCGTAGTCCAACTGTAGTTATCCTTTGTATTCTTAAAATTGAGTCCTTGACAAAGGGAACTATTGACAACTCTTGTGTCACAATCAAACAGGCCTACTATTTGCCAGAGACGGAGTATGTTTACTGGGCACGCTCTCATCCAGTAAGAACTTGGCAAATCTTCATCCGATGCCTGCGCCGTGTGTTTGCCAAGATACAATTGAACTTACATATGTTGTTTGTGAACTCTACAGGAATACAGCAAAAGTCAGGTCGTTGGGTTGGTTAACCTGGTGGCCGCCATGAAAGGATGGAAAAGGAAAACGAGATTGGAGATGGTGGAGAAGATTGAAGCAGGGCCATAGCGGTAGAGTTTTGCTGTTTTGTTTTTGTTTCCTTGCACATAGAGTATTTTCTCTCTTTTTCCTTTTCCTTTTCTTTTCTTACTCCCCCCTCATTTCAAAATCAATTTTGTCAATTCTTTCACCGTCTGGCCATTATTATGCTAACCCCAACAGGCAACCAAACCTCACCCATCCATGGTGTATATTTATGCAACGACACTGTATGGCTGTATCATATGAGGTGGGGTGAGTTACAACAAGCAAAGGAATCGTGTACATCGAACAGTAATTCAATAAATGTGTCGTTCAAAATTTGTACCTCCCTGTTCTCAGGCCACCCGTATTCTGCAGCTGATGTCTTAATTAAACGGAGCAACGAATGAGTCACAGACTCATAAGTCCAGTATTATTCATTTCAGCATTTAACCTAAGCGATCGTGGTGTAATGAATTTCTGTACTCCGTATCTTATGAATGTAAAGAACTTTTAATACGGGCTCTATTCTGCTCGTACGTGTTGCAATCTGTTGGAGTGTGTTTGCCCCATACAGAGGCCCATGTGTGTTGGATATATATACCCACCCATCTAGGGTTGGAGGAATCAATTCGGCTAGTATCCTGACTCTAACATGGTATCAGAGCCACCTCTCTCTC
>LAPY01000685.1:154056-168868 GCA_000970635.1 Eragrostis tef
CCGCCAAGAGGGGCCTCCCCGAGGACTGCCCCGTCTGCCTCGAGCCCTTCGCCGACGACGACGGCGTCAGGGTCATCCCGGCCTGCGGCCACCTCTACCACACGCCCTGCATCGACCGGTGGCTCGACGACCACAACTCCTGCCCCGTGTGCCGCTGCGCCGTCGTCTGCTTCTACGCCGCCGCGGACGGCGCGAGGGACGACGCCGCGGTGGCCGACGGCGTCGCGGACGATCAGGAGGCCGTCCTGGAGCGCGTGGTGGCCATGATCGAAGCGATCAGAGATGAGCAGAGAGAGGAGGCGGCGCGGCGCGGTCCAGCGAACGCCAGCGGAGACGGAGGTTGATGGTGCCATGATGATGCTTACGACAGAGTGCAGCTAACACGGTAAATTATGTAGTTTTGGTGTGAGAGTAGAGGGATAGCTCAAGTAACTTTTTCTTTTCCATTTCCTAACAACAAATTTGTCATGAATTGTGTATAATTAAAGTTCTGGAATGAAATCAACGTGTGTTTTTTTATTAATGTTTTTGTTCAGAAATGATTGTCAATTATTAGCTTTGGCCCTTGTTCTCCAAAATCATCAAGGATCTGACTTTATTACATGCATAGGGGAATATAACCGACCAAATAAGGCGCTGCTCCGTATCCTTTTAGTATTTGCTGGTCTCGTAGTAGTTGTATCATATCGGGGAATATAACCGACAACCGCTTTAGTTGGAGAAATCATAAGTCCAGCTAAGCTTTATTCCCAAGTGAACCAAATTATACAAATTTGTCTGCACATATAATCATAATATTCTGCAGTTAGACAGCAGGCCTGAAATTGAGAAAGAAGTCTCCTCCTTGGTGGCAAAGGAGAGCTGGGGAATCATTGCCTTCGTCCACAGCTGCCCCTCGATTAGAATAAGGCCCCGACGCCCCGTATCAGGATTGTTAATGCACGGGAGTAGGTGCTTTGCTTGCATTGCATTTCCCATTTGGTAAAAAAGCCATTTATAGGATGTGACAATTTGTCATTTGCAGGATGAGAGGTGACAGACAGTGATAGGTCTAATAGCATAAGTTATCGCCTTTTGTTTGTTTTGAAAATCTTGTACACAAGCAGGATGAGAAGTTGATAGACAGTTCAGTTTTATGAAATTCCTGTGCTCATCAAACAAGACCTCAGATCATGCTATTTAAAGCCACCTGGCCAAAGAGCTCAGATCATGCTGTTTCTCAGTACTACCACTTGCAAACACATTATAGTTGCTGCAAAAAGAGGAAGACAGATCACAAATCAAATGGGGGTGCCGTGCGCTTGAAACCATGACCATGGAGATTTTCGCCAGGAATGGCTGGAATTTTAGCAATAGAATTAGTCAATAATCAGCTGAAAAAACGGCATCATATTCCTTTTTATCCTGTGTGCCAGAACTTCTTGGAGTTCCTTGCTTTGTAATAATTAACATTATGGACAGCTACATGCATTGGTCGATGTAGAGGATGGGATATTAAAATATATTCCCTTTTCTAAAAAAAACATGCAAACACATGCATATCTCGTGCAAGAAGCCACTATTTCTAAAAAAAAAATGCAGGAACATGACGACAAACACACACAAGAAAAATGTTCTTCAGAGGGACGAACTACAGACCATCTATCTAGACAGTAAACATAAGGAGCTACATTTATCAACAGCTACATTTGAGTTGTGCAAAATTACAGGTTGATCCTTATGTCCTTTTGTCACTATATCATGTAGAATTACATGCTAGTATTTGGCTAAAACGAGTTTCTTTTAAATTTTTTTCCATGCTTAGCCGGGGCCTCCAGGTTGCTGGGCACTTTCACCGTTCAATTTGTCTCTGAGACCTGACAGCCATGAATCTTTCAGTGCACATCATCCAGTTCAGCACTTCGCTCACATCATCCAGTCCGCAATTCCTTGGTTTTCATGATGATGTTACCCTCAAAGATCTGGAAAGATCCCACATTTTTTTGAGGAAAAAACCTCCCACATTTTGGATATGACGTTTCCTGACAATCATAAACATATAGTTACATCGAGATACTTACTGAGCAAGCTGCAAGGTTTGTTTGAACTTGCTGTTTTGTATGCCCAAACTTCTTCAAATTCAAGGGAAATAAAAGATCTTTTGCAAATTATTGGAGAAAAGGGTGAAGAGTTTGCATGGCTTCCAGAGCAGAAACAGGGTTTTATGCCATAAAACTTTATGATTTCGTTCAACTGGTAGACCTGAAATGAGGTTCTCCTAATTTGTAACTAAGTTTCTTGATCCTATCCTTATCTCCCTTGGACTCAACAAATTAGTCAAAATTGTTTCGTAAAACACAAGTTATTTACAAGAAAGTGGCCTCTGTTCCACCCCAATAATTAAAAAAACAGCACTACTAACAAAATATTATCGGAATTCAAAGATGCAGAGATATGGATAAAGTACCTGTTTTGTGGCATGTGGGCCTCATGACTATGGTACCCAGCCTTTTAGCCCCGTCACTAATTGCTAGAACCATCGTCCTTTCTTTGTATTAACATTTCTGAGCTCCATCACTAATTCCTCCCGCTGAGCCTCTACTTCCGCATACTGCATGCTCACGTGGAGTAACCGGTCCTGCATATCTTTTAGCTCTGACTCCAGTTGTGCTATCTTATCATCATTATTCTCCTTGCCGTCCGTGCTGCCAGGTTGCTCCTCTGGGATTGGACTGCACAGGGTTGAAAAAAAAAATGATCCTCTGGAAGGCAGGCTGAAGTCAGGCCCCGAAAATATTTTTGCATGTTTTGTTCATAAACAGATCATTTATCACAGGATGATATAAGAATTATGTAATGTTATTCAGAAAACAATACAGAATTAACATGACATGATGTCAGATGGTCAGAAAGAGTATCTATAAGGACTTTGACAATTTTAAAAAGTCAGCGAATCATAATATAGCCATATATTATCCCGAGAGTTTATAAAATAGAATATTTTGCATTCTGATTGGGCACATGTTTTGACTATAGGTTGATATAATTACTTCTTCAATTTTGATAGAGCCAAGAGCAATTTATTTTTTGCGACTTTTCTCATGAATGGGCAGAATTTTAGAAAAGGATCTCAGCAAGACACTGAACATGCAAACAAACTACATTGACCAACTTCATCCTTGATTTGAAGACGCACGAGTCTCATGCGTGTTCTAGAAAGGCATAAGGATTTATTAGACAATACTGTAGTTTCTTAAAATTTCAACCAAACACGGTGGAACTAGGTGGCGTTGTAAATAAGAACAAATAGGCACTCAAATTTGTTTCAAGGGGACTCGAACTTGGATGTTTTGGGCATAGATCCACAACCTAAATCAATTGAGATGTTTCTTTCAGCAGTTGGTCAATCATTTTCGACAATACTGCTATTTTGTTTGGGCAATAACACTAGGGGGTGTTTGTTTTACAGGGTCTAAAATTTAGAGGGGTCACATCAAAAAGAATTTTGTCATTTAATAGTATCAAATAAAGTTTAATTACAAAACTAACTGCAGAACTCCTGGTCTAAATCGCGAGACGAATCTAATGAGGGTAATTAAGACGTAATTAGAAGATGGTTACTGTAGCATACTGTAGCAAAACATAGATTAATTAGGCTCATTAATTCATCTCGAAAATTGTTACCCATCTGTAAAAAGGTTTTGTCATTAGACTTTATTTAATACTCTTAAATGACAAGATTCTTTTTGATTTTAGAGGTCTAAAATTTAGAGGGGAGGAAACGAACACCCCCTAGGTTGCTGACAGTGTCTATCACGACTAAAGAAGGAAAACTATTTCTATTTTCCAGAATAGTCTTTACTTTTCGATGAGTAATTGGTATGACAACAAACTGTTTAAGGAGAATAATGTTTAACAGGGTGACCCATGTATGGTTTAACTATCAGAACGTAGGAGATTCATCAAGACTGTCGTATACATACGTAGAAAAGAAAATCTCACAGGGAGAGTAATTTGCTGGTATAAAAGTGGGAGGGACAGGGGATGTGATAAACAACGTCACCTCTTCAGCTGTGACTTATACATGCTATTTTCCTCCAGAGCCTGGGCAAGTCTACTTTCCAGTAATCGAATCTTCGCTTGCATGTCTTGTTCTTCATTAACTGGAGAACAACCTCCGTTGTCAGTAGCTAGATCATTGTTCCCCTAAAACAAGTAAGGAAATAGTCGAGAGAAAGTAGTCAAGTTGGTTTTCACTTTTCACATTTAAATCTAATTTATCATAAAAACATGCCCATATGTTTCACCATGCAAGAAAACAAAAGTTTCATATTGAACATAAAATCTGAAAACAATGGAGACTTCTTACTGTTGAACAAGAATTCTAAGTTGCTTACCTTTTCTACACTGTTGTCATTCTTTGGTTGCATGGTTGTTTTACTTCGTCTTTCTTCATCAATGTCATTCAAAGTTTCCTTCCTGTTAGAGACTTTGTCTGATAACATGCCCTTCTGGACCTTTAATTCCTCACATTCTTCTGACACCAATTTAAGTTGCTCTTCCAATTTTCCCTTTTCAAACTTAGCCTCATCTAGGGAACTTTGCAGTTTCAAGAGTTCAACTTGGAGGCCTGCTATTTTCTGGATTTGAAACTTAAGTCCAGTATTCTCGTCTATTATCTGCTGCTTCTCATAATCACTGGATTTAAACTTCAGTTCTAGTTCACATGAAGTTTTTCTTACAGTTTCTTCATTGGATTTAGCAGTTTCCACCAATCTTCTCATGTCCTCAACATCTGTTTTCAGAATTTCTTCATTCTGTTTTGACGCATTAAGCGAATCAGCCAGTGATTTAATCTTGCTTTTAGACTCCTTACGGATGTCTTCCAACTGAGATTCGTAATGTCTCAACTGTTCATTGACACCCTGAAGATTTGCCTCAAGTTTTGCCTTATCTGCTCGCAGAATGGAGGCCTCACGAATAGTATCGAATGCGATACTTTCTTGCCCATCATGTGTTGAAGACACCTGTGCAGTAAGGCTCATGACCTCCCTCTCAAGATTCTCTACTTCGGCAATCTTTTCTTTCTCAATCTTGTTTAAAAGGAAATGTGCATGATTTATCCTTTCTTCATGCTCCTTATGATCCTGGAATATATTGTCCAGCTCCAAGAGAAAAGATTGCTCTTTAGAAGATATATCTTTCTGGATTGAAGAAAGTTTTGCCTCTAGGAACTCCACCGTTTTGCAGAAACCTGTGATCTTTCTTTTTGAGTGTTCCAGTTCCTGCTCTAGCTGTGTAGCACAGCTATGCAATTCCAACTTCTGCTTCTTAAGATCAGTCGCCAATGTTTGAAGAGAATTACACTCTTCAACAAGACTATCAACTGTAGCCTGTAGTTTAGCATTCAACCGCCTTAGAGCCTCTGCATCGTCCTGTACTTCTGACAATCTTTTCTGAAACTCCAGCTGCTTTTTCTTTAATTCCACCTTTTGAAGTTCCATCTCTTCTTGCTGCGATTCTATTTTATCCTTGAGACTTGTGATGAGCGCTCTACAATCATCTATTTGTTGTACACGTGACTCCTTTTCACTATTCAGATCAGTCAACTGCGCCTCCAATCCAGAAATGGAGTCTGATAGTTCTATGTTCATATTTTCCAGCTTTGATATATTCAACCCTAGGTCCACTTTGCAGCTTTCAAGTTCACTTATCTTCTGCTCGAGAACCTTATTGGTAGAAACATGGGAATCTATGAAGGTTTCCATTTCTAGCCTAGAATGCTGCAAATCTTCAATTTCTTTTTCTTTTAGCTGAACTCTACACCTAAGCAAATTCAACTCAGATTCAGTATCTCCAAGTTCTTCACTTTTCAACTGGCAATCCTTTCCACTACCGACTCCACCTCCTTCCAGCTCCATGGTACGAAAACTGCAAAGTTTCTCTCTTAGCTCAGATAACTCAAGATTTCTCTCTATTAGCTCCGCTTGGCTTTTTCGGAACTTCTCTTCCAGTTCTCTGGACTCTGACCTAAAAATCAGCATCTTCAGCTCAAGGTCAGCGCATTTTCTTTCAAGGAGTTTCGCTCGAGATGCTGATGTCCCAGAAAGATCATCTGCATCAGAAATTTCCAGGCTATCAGGAACGCAAGTGTCCTGTCCGTCCACCCCACTTACTTCTTTCAGTTTGTATATAAGATCCAGATTTTCCTCAGTTAATTCAGAACAATCCTGTTCAAGCTCTTGTATTTTGATCTTCAGAAAGTCATTTTCTTTTTCTAGTTCGAAATATATAGTATCAGAACCAACACCACCTGCATTTTGTATATTGAGTGCACGATCCAATTTCTCACTCAATGCTATGATTTCATCTTCTTTTAGCGACATATTTCTTTCCCACTCTGCATTTATTTGATCCAGCAAATCATCTTTAGATACTTGATTGGATATTTCGACTTTCTGTGCTTCTATGGTTTCTTCCAATTCCTGAAGAATAGAAACAAGCTCTATATTCGCATCCTGGGTCTTCTTCAGTTGTGTTGTTAAGTTTTGATTTGATTCGCGCAGAAATTGCACCTCATCATTTAGTTCTTTCTGGGCGTCTATCAGATTTCCAGACTTCGAAATTCCGACAGCAGTTTGTTGTGCAGTTGCCACTTCCATAGACAACTTCAATTCCTCAATTTCTTGTCTTAATGATTCCCGTTCAGCCTGTGAAGCAGAAAGTTCCAGCAGTAGCTCAGACTGTGCCTTGGATTTTTCATCACAGTCCTTCTGCAGTGTCTCTAGATCATTTTTCAACTGTAGAGAATGCCTCTCCCACATTTGTGCCTCATTAAGGAGTTCCTCAATTGTTTCTTCCGCAGCATCAAGCAGATCTTTGGTTGAACCAGATGCCCCTGATGATAGATGAGCGAGTTCACTTATTGACGATTGAGCACTACTCTCCTGCAGCATGTCTGTACCTGGGATCATAGAGCTGAAACATGAATCATTAGATCTAGAAACCAGTAACCATGACTTGCATTAAAATTGTACATACTAGCAGAACCTTGCCTTTCCATGAACAATCCCCCCTCAGAGTCGTCCCTAGGAGACATATTTAGTCTATCTCTGGTACTATCTTCAGAAACAAGAGTTTGATGAGGCCCTGATGCAGAGAATCTTGCATCCTGAAATATTTTATGCAGTCTGTAACTTTGTATGGAAAATCCTTGCAGGCAGGGTTTGAAAAGTTATTGGGAGCCTGCTGGGTTGCAGTTTGTATGACGACCTCCACATAAAAGGTGCGTTTTTAAGTTCACTTGTACCAAAAATCATCTTCTTAATGGAAATTGTGCAGTCATACTGTGTATACTCAAGATCAAGATAATAAAAAAAAGCTAAGGTTGACAATGTTGCATATTTGGTTTGAAAATTTATGTTGTCGGTATGTGAAAACAGCAATCAACAATTCCAAATATGCTGAGTTTACTAACATCATATCTATACATCCAAGGTTCAGCTTAAGTGGATAACATATGCGACAATGCCATACGATCGACAAGATTTTAAAATTATACATCAAATATTGAGAAAAAAAATTATACAATAGAAGTCTATTTATAGCTAGGCTACCTCCTTGATCCTTGGCCATCAGTGACTCATGAAGGATTTTTCTTTATTCAAGTTAAATGGTAGATAAAGTTAAAACAACAGAATAGGTACACCGATACACGCTCTTGTTTTCAGCTAATGTAACAGAAGTGGCACATATTCCAGACGAAGCATTGTTATCATCAGAGAAGGTGTTCAATAACAAATATTTACACCACCACCCCCGTGCCCGGGCCCACAATTCTTTTTTTATGTCCTATAATTCGTGTCTTCGACCATTGCAAATTTGGCCATGAGTGCTACGAAAATTGACTATGTTTGTATGAAAATGCTTATTTTTGCAGTGTTTCTTTGTACAAAAATATTGAAAGTAGTGGTCAAAATCACATCTTGGAGACTGAAAAGTCAAAAACATCAAATAAGAAAGAACGAACCCTGGACCCAGCATCCTTAAGTGTCCATTGACATAGTAACAAATGAAATGTGGCCATAAGTGAGTTTTGAAAAATGGTATCATACCCTGTTTCTGGCTTCATCCCAATGAAATCCACCTAAATGATTTCCTGAAGAAGATCGAGCACTCTTGCCATACATGCTATCAGAACTTTCTGATTTGTTGCCAATTTCATCATGGGTTGAACTTTGTTTCGTAGCACTGTAAAAAGGAAAGACAAAAGATATACATGCTCATGCTGTGAGCATCAAAATAAAAAGGTACAGTTAAGGCTACCAAATAGGTGACCGCCTTAGACCTAAGACACGACTAAAGCACAACAAGAATGTCCAATTACCTTGAATTAGACTTTGTGCCAAGACACTGAATCTTAAGCTGCACATCAAAAACAGTTGACAACGTCAAAAGTGGATATGTCGGGAGAGTCTAAGTTGTGACCACTGACATGAATGATATAAACTCTCAGGTGCCGTATGAATATCTCATAATCCAAAATATATACTATTTTTATATATACTATTTTTGTTCACTGAATAGGAAATACAAAATATCTATGGACTTCACAGGCATACAAAAATCTCACATCCTAATAAATTCAGGAACTCCATGTGTAACGTTGAAGCATAAGTATACATACCAGAAGAATGGCGATACAAATGAATCATATGAAAATATTGATTTTCGTAAATTCTTCAGGAAAAATAAGTGAAACTTACCTGTAAAACTGTTCCAGAATTACATTTCTTCAATGGCAATGATATTGCTGTCAAGTCTAGTGAGCTCAGATAATTAGTCAGATTCAGGAAAATTTCACCGAGAATTCCAGTTTTTGTTGATCCCTGTTGTTTGCAGGAGATACACATTATAAATCATTACACGAAATCACAGACACCGAAAAAGAAAAACATATGTAGTAACAAGAGATATACCATGAAAACAACAATCTTGCACTGACAGTCCTGAAATTCTTTTGACTCTTCATCTTGAGAAAACCATATTGACTCCAGGATGGAGTCGGGCCATTGACAGATTCCATTTCGAGCGGCAGCTTTGCTGGACTTGGCAATTGTTTTGCCAGTGTCCACTGAGATTATTGAAAGCAACAGCCTATCTGATACTACTGGCACCTGTTGAGCAAAATCAATATGATATTATAGCATTAAACAAGCTTAGATTATCGAAAGCAGCAGTCTATCTGATATTACGGCATCTGTTGAGCAAAACTCTATAAGATATTATAGCATTAACAAGCTTGTCCCAATGTGAACTGTTAACAATCAGAAATAACCTAGAAAAAAAAGAGCAAACAAGGCATCACCACATCACAACTATAGTGCATTGATAACAATTTTGTGGGAAACGAATGCACCAAACTCACAAGCATAAATGGAGGACCTTTTTCCACTTTCATTGAACAATTAAAATTGTGTAGGTAGTCTTGCTTTTACGCCATGATGTGAGCTGCCAGGCCATTCATGTAAAAGAAGTGCAAGTACTAATTAGACTTTACGCTAAATGTTAGTTTTGTAATTAGACTTTGTTATCGTTTCAAATGCACGCTAGTTTCACAAAGGGATTCTCTTTCCAAACTGCTTAAAACTTTATTATCGTTTCAATTAAGGATGGAAAATTGAAGCGCATTCCTCTCCATAGGATAAGGAAACAGCAGTAATATATTGCACCAGCTAGAGATGCCTTCCCTATGATCTACATAATGGAAAAAGAGCTTACTCATATAGAACTCGTGAACAGAGTTCATTCACACAACCTCTTGTTTACAATTTTTTTTTCTAGATTTTGGTTACTAACATTGTCTTCTCTTATCAAACTGAATCGGTGTCAATGAAGCCAAGGAGGAAACATTTCCCAACGCTGATCAATGCACGTTAAAAATCACACCTCGCTTAATGGATTGCCAGTCAATTGCCTGATCGATCCCACAAACAAACTGTTAATATCATTATCATTATTCTTTTTTTAAGGGCGCTCCCTTTACATTTGATCAATCATCGCAATGAGGGTTCCCTATTGTAAAATTAGAAAATCTCAATCACGCATTGCAATCCGTGCCTCAAATTCCCCAATGCAGCTAGCCAGCGCTGTTGCAATCGAGCCATCAACTTCACGACCTCACGCGAATTGCTGAAAACGAAATGCGCAACGATGACAAAAACAACAAATAAAAGCCATCACCTGGACAGCGCGGAGGTTGAAGAACCTGAACTCCACCCGCTCGCCAAGCCGGTCCGAAGAGCGGCGCCGATTCTGCCCCGACATCCCGCCCTCGCCTCTCCGGTCGAACGTGTTCGCGCCCAGTCGCCGAAACGGCCACCCTCAGACGGGGCCCGGGTCGCGCCCTCCTCCTCCGCGCCGTGGCGTCACGCTCGCACGGATCATTGCACGGAAATGCGGGAAGCGGGGTCAGGGAACCGAGGCGAGAATCGCCCGACGCGGTGACGAGTTCGCACCCTTTTTTAGCAAACGGGCTGGGAGCTCAACGCGGGGAAGGGCACCCTTCCCGTTTCCTCTTGCGTTTTCTTTTTTAGATTTTCTGAAAGAAAACTGTGCTGTTAGTCTATTGTCTGCGTGGAACATTGGACGCAATGGAGGTGCCTCTGCTCCTGCTCGTGTCCCCTGGCGTTCCCGCAGTAAAATTACATAAACTATCTATCCATATTTTTGCTAATTTTTTTTAAATAATATAAATGTAAAATTTTAAAGTAGTAAGTAAAATGTTCTCAATTGACTGGTTTTGGTCACGTGGTGTCATGGGCGTCGCCTACGAGCTTGCCTTTGAAAAAACACCCAGTTAGAGTGCAGCAAAAAGGATCTTATCTGTTCTTAGTGTGACCTGTCTCAAGGCCAGGGATTGCAATTCTGGAAAAACCGGACTTTCCGATTCCGAAAAAACCGGTCCGGTAAACCGGAAAAACCGGATGGTATACCGGTTCTTCCAAAAACACTGTGTTAATTTTTCTGAAAAACCGGACCGGTTCGCGTACCGGACCGGATCGGAAAGTCCGGTTTTCACGGAAAACCGGCCGGTACCGGTCGGGATTGCAATCCCTGCTCAAGACCTCTTCAGGCTACCAAACACGATGGGCTGCACTTGCGACGCTTGCCAAGGGTTTACATGCTATATAAATTTCTTATCGAATGGACAAGTCCACCTTATAGCCTCTATAATATGAAATGGATACAATGTTAGCCATGGGATGGAAGATTAAGATTGTACCTCTTTTTGCATGTAAGTAAATATTTGTTGTTTTTGGCAGGTTACTTCAAAAGTTGGAGTGAAGGAAAACGAATGATTCATTGTATGAGTTATATCAGAATTTGTTGAAATATTGTTTCTATGGAGTATAATCAGTTGAGATTGTTGTAATCCTAACCGTAAAAATCGTGTACTTGTTTGATAAGAAGGATCGGAGATGGACTTTTGTCATGTTGAACAAGAATGTAAAGTGGATACATTTGTTGTATATTTTTTGTCTTAAAAATACATGGCATTTCCCTTAACAAGGTGACAATGTTTTCCACATATTTTTCACATAAGTGTTTTGAGCCATCACTTAGATGCAATGGCACGCTGTATACAACTAGAGTTATATCTTAGTGGCGTTAGCTGACTATGCATGTGTTTAAGCCGTCACTATTTTGATTTACCAAATTATGCCTTCTTGTGTCTCCTGCTCAACTCATATAAAATGCTTTCCTCACTCCATTTTGCTTATAAATAATTGTCATCTCGCAAGCACATTTCTTGTGCAATACAAAGCATAAAAGAGAATTTGAATTTGTAAACAATGTCGATGCTTGTTCTATTAACTAGCGTAGCTACATTGGATTTAATGTTGTCATTTTTACGTGATTACGTTAAAAACTTGTATGTTCTTTAATCATAAACCTTGAGATGACTTACATCTGTTAGCTTCTCCTATCTTAATCAATGCATATCAATTTTTATTTCTTGTTTTCCACTAATACATGTTTATTGTAATATTGATCACCTACTTCCACATTACCCTGTGGATTGTCTGTTAAACTATTGGGATGGCTTTGCGCTACACATGTTTTGTAGCCATATACTCCCTCCAATCCGAAACATAGGTTGTTAAGAGTTAGATACAAATCTAGGGGTATGTTACCTCTACTCTATGACCCTTGAACATTAAATTATAATGGATGGTGGGTCATTGATAATGATAATTGTTTGATCACTTAATAAAGACAATTTGAACAGAATGGTGAACGTTTGATGACTCAAGGTCATAGAAACTTTGGATAGATTGTGGATTGATAGAAGGCTTTATATTTCAGATGAGAGAGCATGAAACATGAGAAAATGTTTAAAGTAGTAAGTAAAATGTTCTCAATTGACTGGTTTTGGTCACGTGGTGTCATGGGCGTCGCCTACGAGCTTGCCTTTGAAAAAACACCCAGTTAGAGTGCAGCAAAAAGGATCTTATCTGTTCTTAGTGTGACCTGTCTCAAGGCCAGGGATTGCAATTCTGGAAAAACCGGACTTTCCGATTCCGAAAAAACCGGTCCGGTAAACCGGAAAAACCGGATGGTATACCGGTTCTTCCAAAAACACTGTGTTAATTTTTCTGAAAAACCGGACCGGTTCGCGTACCGGACCGGATCGGAAAGTCCGGTTTTCACGGAAAACCGGCCGGTACCGGTCGGGATTGCAATCCCTGCTCAAGACCTCTTCAGGCTACCAAACACGATGGGCTGCACTTGCGACGCTTGCCAAGGGTTTACATGCTATATAAATTTCTTATCGAATGGACAAGTCCACCTTATAGCCTCTATAATATGAAATGGATACAATGTTAGCCATGGGATGGAAGATTAAGATTGTACCTCTTTTTGCATGTAAGTAAATATTTGTTGTTTTTGGCAGGTTACTTCAAAAGTTGGAGTGAAGGAAAACGAATGATTCATTGTATGAGTTATATCAGAATTTGTTGAAATATTGTTTCTATGGAGTATAATCAGTTGAGATTGTTGTAATCCTAACCGTAAAAATCGTGTACTTGTTTGATAAGAAGGATCGGAGATGGACTTTTGTCATGTTGAACAAGAATGTAAAGTGGATACATTTGTTGTATATTTTTTGTCTTAAAAATACATGGCATTTCCCTTAACAAGGTGACAATGTTTTCCACATATTTTTCACATAAGTGTTTTGAGCCATCACTTAGATGCAATGGCACGCTGTATACAACTAGAGTTATATCTTAGTGGCGTTAGCTGACTATGCATGTGTTTAAGCCGTCACTATTTTGATTTACCAAATTATGCCTTCTTGTGTCTCCTGCTCAACTCATATAAAATGCTTTCCTCACTCCATTTTGCTTATAAATAATTGTCATCTCGCAAGCACATTTCTTGTGCAATACAAAGCATAAAAGAGAATTTGAATTTGTAAACAATGTCGATGCTTGTTCTATTAACTAGCGTAGCTACATTGGATTTAATGTTGTCATTTTTACGTGATTACGTTAAAAACTTGTATGTTCTTTAATCATAAACCTTGAGATGACTTACATCTGTTAGCTTCTCCTATCTTAATCAATGCATATCAATTTTTATTTCTTGTTTTCCACTAATACATGTTTATTGTAATATTGATCACCTACTTCCACATTACCCTGTGGATTGTCTGTTAAACTATTGGGATGGCTTTGCGCTACACATGTTTTGTAGCCATATACTCCCTCCAATCCGAAACATAGGTTGTTAAGAGTTAGATACAAATCTAGGGGTATGTTACCTCTACTCTATGACCCTTGAACATTAAATTATAATGGATGGTGGGTCATTGATAATGATAATTGTTTGATCACTTAATAAAGACAATTTGAACAGAATGGTGAACGTTTGATGACTCAAGGTCATAGAAACTTTGGATAGATTGTGGATTGATAGAAGGCTTTATATTTCAGATGAGAGAGCATGAAACATGAGAAAATGTTCACCCATAAAAAACTTGTTGTGGCTTATTAATTCCATTCTAACACATGTCAAAAACTCAAAAACGCCAAAGGGACACTAATATCCATCTAGCACTGCAAATCTGAGCTATACAATCACTCTTGCTTGCCACCAAAGCAGTCTGTCCTCATAGTGCAAGTACCACGTGCGCAGACTCCATACGGCCGGAGTGATCGAATTCGTTCCACGTCGATCCATGAAAACTTTTTATCTAACCCCAGCCAAGGGTATAGCACGCTGCCCCGACCGGCCAGGTGCGGCTCAAAGCTAGGCAGCTAAAATCTGGCTACAAAAGCAACCAACATGCACGCACAGGAGAGGTGAGAGCCACGTTGGCGGAAATCACGGAAATGGCGATCAGGAGGCGATTTGCATGGTGCTGTAGCGCCGACGTCTGCATGACGCCGGCGTGACGCCGGCAACGCGCCTGACCTGATGAGCAGGTGCCTCCCGACTGTGACATCCCAGCCCAAGGCTTAATAGGATTGATAGAATACTCATGTCAACAAGTTGCAACTTCTTTTCTGGAAGCTCATCTCGAAAGAACTCCGAGGTTAAGCGTGCTTGGTCTGGAGCAATTTCGGGATGGGTGACCGACCGAAAAGTCGTTCCCGGGTGTGCACGAGTGAGGACAAAGTGCGCAGAAAAGACATGTGTTGGTCTGTGGGGTTAGTCCTGATGTCCTAGAGAGCTGCCAGGCGTAAGCGGGCCCGGCCTCGGGAAGGTGGGACGTTACAAATGGTATGAGAGCCGACTCTCGCGGTTTCACGGGCGCGTGTGG